>PVIA01007700.1:0-80215 GCA_004024845.1 Tonatia bakeri
TTCAGCCCTGGCTGGCATGGCTCAGTGGATTGAGTGCCAGACTGTGAAGCAAAGGGCTGCTGGTTTGATTCCAAGTCAGGGCACATGCCTGGGTTGCAGCCCAGGTCCCCAGTAGGGAGTACGTGAGAGGGAACCACACATTGATGTTTCTCTCCCTCTCTTTCTCCTTCTCTTCCCTTCTCTCTAAAAATAAATAAAAAAATAAAATGTTTTAAAAATAATATCAAAAGGAGAACTATTGTAAGTCCCATAAATACATAACTAGCTTATTCCTTATCCAGTTTTTATAGACTATGAAGATACCTTTTTTTAAAAAAAAGATTGTATTATTTATTTTTAGAGAGGGGAAGGGAAGGAGAAAGAAAGGGCTAGAAACATCAGTGTATGGTTGCCTCTCACTTGCCACCTACTGGGGACCTGGCCCGTAACCCAGGCATGTGCCCTGACTGGGAATCAAACTGGCAACTCTTTGGATCACAGGCTGGCACTCAATCCACTGAGTCATACCAGTCAGAGCCTTCTTTTGATATTAAACATGCCTAAAAGATATAGAAATCACTCAAGCTGGTTTTACCTCTGAAGATACAATAAGAAGGTCATCCAATAAAAGTAAATAGCAATTGCTCCACATTGCCACTGCACATGAGCTGGTATACCAACGAACAACGGCAACACAAAAATGATGCTTGTTGTGTAGACAATCCACTCAACTCCATTGTTAGGGTCCAAGAAGTAATTCCTTTTCTGGTGTTGAAAAGAATGAGGAATTACCACATGAAGAGATCAAGACCAAGCATCTTACAGATGGTTATGTATTGTATATAACCAGTCACAATAGTTTTACATGTGTCAAGCATTGTAGTTGGGGAGTTTAGGACCAAGAAGCCAGCTCCTGCCACCCTGGACTGAACTCGAAGTCCTGGGTCCCTGTCATTGTTGAAGGTGGCCCAGCTTCTTGTGTTGACCTGGCACTTAGGGAGTCTGATGCCTAAGGAAATTCTACAAAGTTCTGGGCTTTCCCCATAGAGTCCACTCTATTCTGAGGAAAACTCAGGGGGTGGGAGGAGGCTGCAGGTTGGTTTAGTAATTCCTTCCTGCCTGTATGTGGACATACAGGATATACAGCAGCTAAGGCTGCTTCCAAGGAAGTTTGAGACCTGTGCTAAGAATCAATTACCATAATGATTTGGTATACTTTCTGTTCTTAAAAATGTCATGCAGAGTAGATCATTTAAATGGCAATAAGGAAATGTGGAGACCAAATCTGTAATTCTCATGTTTAGAATATGAAATTGATGAGATACCAAATAATATGCCCTAAATCATTTAATGTACAGTGGAACAATACAGTCTAACTCTCAGAATTGTGACAATTTACTGAAACTATATATATATAAAAGTACTTGCAATGTATATATATTATAAAACAAATGCAATGTGCTAGTATCATCAGGCAAATACCCATGTGCTTATATCAGAATGAGGTTAATTTTCATAGAAAATAAGGTATTGTGTAAAAAGTATATAACTTTTAAAAACTGACATTCATAAAAAGTATACCCCCAAAATGAGTAATAAAAGTCTTAGAAATAAAAGATTGATGCCATTCATCAACCAGAACAAGGACCTGCAGATAATTTCCATACCTCTTTCATCTGATCTGACCTTGGTTCGTCCATTTTTAAAAGTAGAGTAGAAAGTGAAAATTATGCTAAAAAGTTCCCAATTTTTATTATACCTTGAAATTTTATACACTGAAGAAAAGGATTCCTTTTAGGAAAAGAAGTCAAAGAAAAACACATTTGAAATGAAGTCTTGGCCCAAGTAAGTCTTCATAAATGGTACATTCAAAATTATCAAATTCAAAAATATGTTAGCAAAATATTAAACTAACATCAGAGAAAACACAGAAAAGTCATTCGTAAGTTCACTTGTGGCCAGACTGGCCCACACGGACTTGGGACTCTGGGATACCACTGCTTCAGGTATATCACCTGGGCACTACCCAGTGCAGGGAGCGTATCTGAAACCATGTGATTTCTGCATTTGGAAAAGTTTGTGCCTGGTGTTTCCAATCTACTCATTCGTCAAGGTATGTGATTTTATTCTGGTGTACATTGTTTCAGTATATATTTTGCAATTAATTTATGTCCTGCATATTAGAACATTTGCAACTTTAGAGATATGAAATGCATTGTTTACCTGTTGGAAAATTTGGACCACTTCTTTGCAATATCCAAATAAACTTGATAAAAAAACTAAAATCATACAAACTTTTATAGAGTATGAATTCTGAAACGAAAATAATGTAAGAAAGCACATATAAGAAGATACATTAAAACAACATTTCTTAATAATTTCTACTGTTAAATATTTATTTTGTTTTAATTTTGCTTCATTTTTACGTTCTCTGTTTGTTTTAAGCAGAAAATTACTGTAATGCCGATATAAAGATGACACATACTCATTTCCTAATGCCCTAAATTGAAAGAGGTTCAAAAGTTGCCTACTGAATTCTGAAGGAATATGAATCTGAAGACTCGTAAAAATTATTTTACTCTGGTAAAATACACGTAATACAAAGTTTATCATTTTAAGGGTCTTACATTTTTTTATGTACATTTACATTTTCAAACGTGCAACTCTGTGGCATTAAGAACATTCACAGTGTCGGACATCCTCACACCCTCTAGTTCCATAATGTCTGTTCCTCCCCGAATGGAAACGCTGTACCCACCGAGTGCCACTCCCCTCCCACCCCAGCTCCTGGCAGCCACAGACCTGCTCTCTCGCACAGCAGTTTTCAAGGTCTGTACTTCAGCATTCAAGCTAGCATCTCATTCATGTAGATTTGTTTAACTTAATTTACAAACTTATTTACTAACCTATGTGATTATATTCCCTCTCATTCCACAAAGGGTTTTAGGAGAAACTGCTACCACATGTGAAATCTATAGGCTGTTTATAATAATAATCAAAGTCCTGATATTTCAGCTTTATTATGGGATCAGTATTCCTAAAGTAAATAGCATATTTTTAATAATCTTTTACTTTAAAAAGTTGAAATATATAAATAAATACCTTAGTGTCTAATATTTCTAAATGATCACTGGTTTCATTGATGATTCCAGTTGAGTTGAAAGCCAGACCTGGCTTGATATTGACAACGAGAAAGGTCATAGGCAGAAGACCAAGGCAGTAAGATCCCAGGTTCAAAATATGGGCTCTAAACCCATAAGCCAACCTACAAACAAATAAGTAAGTGATAATTGAGGAGTTTCAACAAAAAAAATATTTCCTTAAGGTACCTGTGGAAAAGTAGTTAGGATCTTTCTCAGAAATCTATTTGGTAAATGCACTGAACTTTCAAACCAAGAAGATCTTTGAATTCACCTTTTTCATTTCCAAAAGATTAAGCTTAACTCCCCAGTAAAGCATGACTTAAAAATCCCTCACCAGTTAATGGAAGAACAGAGACATTAGCTCACATCCTCTGACTCCAAGGTCACCGTTCTTCCCAGGAGCAACCCCCCCCTTCACTCACACCCGCCAAACTGCAGGGCCCCGACTGCCTCTCCTTGCAGTGACTTGCCCCCACCCCAAAATATGTTATTTAATATCAAAAATAACCAATCTCATCATTTTAATACCAAAATATACATACTTTCAACACATTTCATTTTTCAAAGTGTAAAACATTACAATAATAAAATCTAAAACTCTAAGATTCTTTTAAAACAAAGTCACTTAGAAGACATTCAATACATTTAATGGAAATATCATTAAAAAGAAATATGACCTAATGCTTACCATTTCATAAGTAAGTACTCCTTACACACAGGATGATTGAGAAGCTCTATGCGGTTGTGTTGTACCATCATCTGAGAAATAAATGATGAGTAAAAATGCAATCATATTAAGCTAGCAAGTATAAACCAAGCTTTTTGTTTGCTGGTTTTATCACTTTATTTGATATTATAAAAGTAACAGCTGTTTATTTCAGAAAATTTGAAAAACCAAAAATTATACCAAGAATGTATTTTCTTTTTAAAATCACAAGCTCGAGAGAATCATTTTGTAAAGATGCAAGTATTTGATTCACTCTGTCTCTTTCAATTTCTCCCTTGTTGAGCTAGCATAAGCTTTTCAGTCTTACACAAATTACAACTGGAAAGGACATTAAAGGGAAACGAGGGAGAGCTACACCCTTGGTCTTTGCTTGAAGAAACTCAAAGCTTATCTTTCTAGAAGGATTCATAATAGTAGTTAAATTAGCCTGTATTTTATAAGTTTTCATGAGTTATTGGGAGTTACTAGTATCTATTTCAAAAGTAATTTTAAAATTTATTAAATTCAAATTAATTTAAAATTCAATTTAATTAATTTCAAAATTAATTAAAATATGTTGCATTTTTCCATTACTCAAAATTAGTATTTTTATTCAATAAATACATGGGGGAGTGATATTGGCCAGGAAGCCCCAGACTCTCCTCCACCCACTGGAACTGGAGAGATGAGCTTAACAGCCATACACGACCACTGCCTTTGTGAGAAATCCAGAAAACTCGGTGAGAGCTCCTGCACCACAGGTGAGCCCTCAGCCTAAGGCAGTAGGAAAATTCACGGCATGTACTTGCTACAGCCCTCCCTCAGCACAGAACAGTGAGCTAGAGAGAGAGAACCCCCAACTCCTTGGTTTCACGGAAGGGGGAAGAGAGCAGTGGAACACATGTTCAATGTTCCAACTTTTCAGGGGCTGCTGAGGGTCTGTTTTCTGTCTTGCCTGAGTCTGAATGCCAACAGATCCATCTCGACTTCCAGACTTCTGTGCACAGTAATCTATAGCAGACCAGCTATCCCTCCAGGAGACCCTCAGCTCTCCTCGAACTATGGCAAGAGCTGCTGTGTTATTAAGGCACTATCCACTCATGTGCCTACGTGCTGCCCCTGAGTGTGGTGTTTTGTTCAGGTGAGCCTGTTTCACATACATGATACTGAGTCTGTATTATTCAGTCTATTTCTTTTTAAAAGCTGCAAATATTTTATTTCCTCCTAGTCTAGTGGTGGAGACAGAAACTCTTTCTGATGATAAAGTATTGCCTGTTCTTTTAATTACAGTGGGGAGAACCCCACACATAGATCAAAATTCTCTAAGTATTACTGCAGTTAGTTACCTTTAGGTGCTGCTATTGAGTCTGAATTGTAAGAGCTGCAAAACATAATCTACTTCGGCAGAACTAAAATGCTTTGCAGGGTCATTGCCATTACCAGCCATAACATCCGTAACATATGGATTCCATTCCAAGTGCTCAGTAAGCCTTCCAGACTTTCACTTTAGGTGATGGCTGACACCATGGTCTGTACCAAAGGCTTTCAGGTAGAGAAATGAATTCATTCAAGTTGAATGAAAATTCTGAATTGGCGTAGACCAGTGCTATCCAGTGGAACTTTCTTCAATAACGGAAATGTTCAATCTCTCTGATGTCAAATAGGAAAACCACAGACTGCATTGGTTCCTGAGGGCTAGAACAGTGGCTATGGCAAATGAAGAAATGAGTTTTTCTTTATTTAATTTTAATTTTAATAGTCACATGTGGCTCATGTTTGCCATATTAGCACAGATCTCAGTCCTGGACCACGATTTACAAATCCAACCCTTGAATATGTTTTATTTTGCTTTCACATGATTTTATTCATTGCCAATCTTTACACAAGCCTGGGCTGCCCTTCCCACATGACAACACTTTGCTGATACAATAGCCATTGTCCTTTCACACCAGGAGCTCATCACACAGCTGTTACCTGCGTCCTCTGAAGCTACTCTGAGACCCCCAGTTGAGACCGAAGCAGACTCGTTGCATGACTTCTATTGCCCCATCTGCTAGAAATGTACAAGCACTCTTTGGAATAAGAACTGGTTTGGAGCAAGTCTCTTAGGAAATCTGGGTCCATACTGAGAATTGAGGGTCTGCTCTCAGGTTGCGTTTATTCTTCCCGAAGGTTCTAAAAGCTTCTGAAAGTTCGTTTACTGTGGAGCCCACTGGCCAGCTGAACTTGGAAGCTATGATTATAAATGTCGAGCCCTGCATTTTCCTCTGGTTTACGCTGGAGCAAACTCTTAAATATGTAGTTTGTCTGTATTGAGATGAACAGCCTGTGTTATCCGTGGTTTATTGGAGTCTGGGTTGGGAGAGGTTTAGCACAACCATTACAACTAAAGTGATCAAGAGTATGGAACTTTAAAAAGGCCAAATTGTAGCAATTGTAGAAAATGATTGCTTTCTTTACTAAAAAAATAAAGGGTTGGGCCACATGGCAGACAGACATAAACCTATAAATCTAGAATTCTCTCGAGCCCCCTTCCTGAACTATGGTACCAAAACATTACAGAGCTAGGGTAGAATTCACCTGGATACACACACACTAGACTTACATTGAGGGCTGTGAGAGGCTCGTATGTGACATCCTGTGCGTTTTTTTTCGTGAATTCTAATGGACACTGAAGATACTTGAAATTATACTCGATCTGTAGAAGATATAATTTTTAAAAATTATAGTCTAGTATGAACCCCAAAACTGTTCTTGACAAATCACATACACAAGCCTACAATTCTGCTGAAAATGAGGTGATTCAAATACAGTTGAGTCATTTCATCTGAACAAAAGTAAATTAAGTTATTGTATATTAGTTTCAAAAATAAATATTCTCATGAAACAAAAAATAGATATTCTAGAAAGCTGATATTCAATTGATTTTTAATTCATAGTCATGGGAAAAGATGAATTCTCAAAAAATCACTTAGACCTTTTAGAGTCAATACTAGCAAGAAAGTATGTCTAGAAGCAACCTTAAATAATGCTATTAGAAACAGTTAAAATATTGGGGGGAAACTGAAGACCTAAAGGGGAAATTGTCTTATAAGTAAGTAATGTAGCAAAATGACAAATGAAAAAATAACTACCACCTTTTGAGATTATGAAACTCTACTAACACTTTTAATATTCTTTAAAGAGTTATAATAATAAAAACTTCAAATGATTATGGTAAAATATGCTTACATGGTAGTCTCGGCAGGACTGGTCTTCTACAGAGGGTGTCATGCAGCAATCTAAAAGTACCTTCGAGAGGAAAAATGGCTAAGATATTGGGCAGGAGAGTAGGTAAGAGACGGGATTTGATCCCATTTCTAAGAGAACACCCAGACATTCCCTTCCCTTCCTTTGCTTCTTGTGCCTCCAAGGTAAACTGTAACCCATGTCATTTGGAAACAAAGACAGTGACCAGAGGGGAGAGGGGAGGGGATTATAGGGGAAACGGTGATGGGTTTGCAGGAACAATTGTTAAGGACACATGGACAATAACGGGGCGGGGGGTGGGGTGGGAACAGCGGAGGGAGATGGGGAGGGCTGGGATGGTGGGGAGGGTTGAGGGGAAAAGGCAGAAAAATGTGCTTGAACAACAATAAAAAATGTTAAAAAAAGAAATAGATTTGCAATTACTTTGTTAAAAAAATAAAATAAAATGTGACATCTCTTACTGCACACCTGAGAAATGCAAGGGATTATGAAAAACATTATGAGCTTGAGAAACAAGGTGCATTTACTGAAATTTGAGTAAGAAATATTTCACTAGTTCTGCCTAAGATTTGATGTCTTTTTGGTACTGTAGAGAATATATAGATTGTTAAGGATTTCTTTACTTAGCATCTTTCAGTGATAATTTATTGTCCCTAAACAGCTCTCAGCTGAGCCCTGGGGTCTTTCTTCAGCAGAGGTCCCATCTGCATTGCCTGAGCCTGAAGTTCTGTGTTTGCTCCTGTGCCTCACTTGCTGAGCATAGTGACAAAGTCTTCTTGCAGAGGAGCATAGACAGGATAGTGGGGGACAGCTGAACAAGCAGAAATACTGCAGGCCTTCCAGATGCTTCACAAAGGGAGAAAATACTGAAGGGGTCATCAGAGCCTCCCCTAGCTTGTATGGGGACAAATATTTTTGTGGGGCTCCTGTCTGCATAAACAATTTGCGGCACCCCAGTTGGTGCTTTCCTGGTGGCCCAAATTCACATCCCAAGAAAGAAATGCACCCAGTCAGGTGCCCTCCTGGACTCAGATTTAGACACAAAGCCCCAGATGATCTCATCAGTATGTCACCCAGACCTCCTGCGGCATCTGGCCAACCCTTCCTGAAAGACTCAAGGGTGAAGAGTTGGACAACACCCTGAAGGGGAGAACCAGGGAGCCAGGCCCCACCAGCTGGTCTCGATACCAGAGGGCCTTAAGAAATAGCAAGGAAGTCTCTGTTGGTGATGAGGTAGTGGCACTAGGGGTCATAATAGGCATCACAAAAATAAAGCCACAACTAGCCAGTAGTACTAGGCAAGCCAGAACCAGAGAGGGAAGTCTGGCTGTTAAGATTGAGAGCTCTGGAATAATCAGCATAGGCACAGTGAAGGATGGGCGGGGGAGGGGCAGGGCACGGGCGAGGGCTTGCGCCAGTTACTCAAATGTGTGGCGTGAGGCCAAACTAAGACATCTTTAAGGTACCCTATTTTAAAAAGATTTCATAATACTTAAACAATACAAAGTCATTATAGAAAACTAGAAAATATATATAGAAAAATATATAATAGCATAAAGAAGAGAAGAAAAACCAGCTGCAATCCCTACACCTATGATAGTTCTTGTTGATATTTTGGTATATTTTTTCAATTCTTTTCTATGTTTTGTATATGTAAATATTTCTAATGCTTTTTTTACTATTATTAATAGTGCTGCAGGAAACACCTTTGTGTATAAATCTGTCTGTCCTTCTGATAATTCATCAAAACAGATTCCAACAACTGGACTTGCTGAGTAAGAAAGTCTGATATCATTACCTTTTTTTATTCTTGAATTATTATTATTTATTAATTATTGTATTATTTTCTATATGAACTATAAACCAAGTTTTTTTTTACTGTTGTATTGTATGTTTTTCATGATCATTTATCCCCCCTTTTCGATCCTGAATATTTATATGCCCTTTGATGAAATCTGTGCACCTAAAATGCTCATCAGTGAACTGCACCTGCTCCAATATTCATTAGATGTTATAAAGAAAAACAGCACGTGCAGTACTTAGCACGTACTAAGTGCTTATTGAATACATAAAAACCATTAACAGTGCTAATAACCACACAAGCAGTATAAGAATAATAGGATGTGTAATGTTGGATAAGCACTATCCTACATACGTTATACAGTTTATCTCTACCTTTTGTAATACTTCACCAGATCAGTGTCAGCACCACTGCTTTAACAAAAACAGAAGATGGAGCTCAGAGAGGTGAAATGACTCGCCTAAATCAAGAGGCAGAGCCAGGACCGAATCCCAGGGCTGCCAGGCTCCAGCTCTGTCTCGCTGCCTTCCTCCAGTACTTGAATATATTTTTCCCTGTGAATTTCATTCAAAGTCATTCTTTTTTTCTGAATTATTCTCTGCCTGTCCCAGTATTTAAATCTCAGCTTTGCCAGGAGGTCTTGTATCTGCATCCTTTAACACTCACAGGTTCAGCATCTATGGATGTTTCTCTTGCAGTGGGCGCCCGGTCAGGTGCTGGGCTCCGTCCAGCACAGCCACACTTTCCGAGACCCACAGAGGCCAGGCAAGCAGTGTGACCAGATGCACCACACCAGCCCTCGGGGCTTTCCCATTGTCCTCCAAATGCTGGCTCTCCTTGGGCCCACTATTATCTTCACAGTTTGGGTTTTTTCATTTATTTTACTTTTTAAGTTAATTTTTAATTGCATTTATTAAGGTTTAGTTGGTTATAAAATTACATAGATTTCAAACGTATGACTCTATAACACATTGTATTGTCTGTTCACCACCCAAAGTCAAGTCTCTTTCCATTACCATTTATTACCCCCCTTTACCCTTTTCTACTTGCTCCCCACCCTCCTTCTCCTCTGGTAATTGCCATACTGCTGTCCGTGTCTATAGTTGTTTTTTTTTGCTTCATCCCTTCACCTATGTGACCGATTCCCCTGATGCCTTCACCTCTGACAGCTGTCAGTTTGTTCTCTGTATCTATGAGTCTGTTTCTATTCTGCTTATTTTCTTCATTAGATTCCACATATGAGTGAAATCATACGGTATTTGTCTTTCTCTGACTGGCTTATTTCATTTAGCATAATACCCTCTAGGTCTATCCATGCTGTCTCAAAAAGTGAGATTTCTTTCTTTTTTTTTTTTTTACACTCTTTACAGTTTAGATAGAAGCATATTTAGAGAAGTATCACTCTACCACAAGGAAATCAACTGCACAAGAATTACAATACCTGGCAACTAACACAGGCATTAGAGCTGAGTATTCAAGAGGAGGAGGTGGTGGGGGAGAGATGGGAGGTGCTGGCCCCGGGGAAAGGAAGCGGCTGCTACTCACTCACCCAGCGATTCCTGCCTTGTGTACACTAGACCCAGTCACCATATCTGATTTTTACAGGAACCCTTCATTTTAAATATAAACAACAAATGCAAATTTGAAACAATAACATTCATTCCATTAAAAACACATCTAGAGAAATTGTTCAGCCAGCAACCACAATTAGTAATCTCTGCTCTAGACTTGGGTTATTTGAATAAAAACCCTGTTGCCCATATTTTCTGTATTCCACATAACAACTAATAGGATAGCCTTCTTTAATCCAAGTAGGTCTTTCTTAAATACTTGTTGGCTAAGTTCCCTTACATACTGTGTACAACTAGGAACTTTATTTAAAGATGGAAATTACTATTATTTAGGTTATGATTATTATAACAATAAATTCTCACATTATTTATATGATAAAATATACCCATAAGGAGTTTTGTTTGAAGAGCTTACTTTCATACATTCAGGGAGGTATTCTATCAGTTCCGTGACTGGACATTTATTGCTTGGAGAATTATGACTAAAAACCTTAAGACATTCTTCCCATCTGTAAAAAAATAAATAATAAAAAAACAAGTCTTAATTCTTCTGTTCTGTACATTAGCAAAGCTACCAGTTGATAGTCAAGATTATGTCTTTACAGGAAACCTGAATTGATCCCAATGGAACCAATGTTTGAACCGAAATGCATCCATTAATAGGGTCCTTGTCCATTAATGGAAATTAGAGATGTGGGCAAATTCCAGGATGGCTGTTATAATCACTGTTTTCTTTCTGTAAGTGACTTTAAAGGATGTAGGCTTTGCCTTCTGTTCCTCCTGAGATCATGAGCTGGTCATATTGGGTAGAGATATTCACCTGCACATACATATTATAGCAACATAGAACTAGGCACCAGATATTTACAGTTTAATCCATGTATACATCACATATTGAATTAAACTACAAAATAACGTGTATTGAGTATCTTAACAAGCACAGGTTCTGCCAGAACATTGCAGAGTCTACCCCTCTCTTCATTTCCATCCAGATGGACAGAATAAAAAGATACGTATGATATCAAGGAGGAAATAGATCTACAACAGGAAGCAGAGAGTCCACTTACCTCCAATGGCCCATCTATGTCACAGACTAGTTCTAAAATCTACTGAGACAAATTTTCTGTTAACCCTATCAGTAAAATCCATCTAGAAAATGTACATAATCAGTAGACAACTTCTGCTTGCACACTTGATTTGACAAGTGCTTCAAAAGAATGATCAGCAGGAGATCTTAAGACTGTCCCATGCTCAAAAACACAGGCCTTATCTGCCTTGAACATGAGATCATTTACCTCTGTGTCCACTACTGGGTGACATTGGGCCCTTGCACGTATCTGTCTGTGATTATATAGAAAAATTTGTGCACGAGAAGTGAGACAAACTACTCTCCAACTTCATCATTAAAGCTCCTGAGAGTCAAGTTCAAAAATCCTTAACCACAAAAGATCCTGTGTCAATGGGAATTCCATAGATGGCACTAGTGACAATGCCCTCGGATAATATTTTCACCAACATCCAGTTTTGGGATTTCTGTTGGCAACAAAGTGTCGGGGAAATTCAGACAGGGCCAGGTGGAGTGTTCTCAACAATGACTGTGGTGCCAGACACTACACACGTCTGAACCACCGAGTCTTCCGAGACAGCCACAAGGTGATCCAAGCCCCCATGACTTGGAAATGGAAACTCAAGATCAGCGAGGTCAAGCAAAATGTCTGTTGTTACCCAAAGAGTTCATTAAAACTTTCTGTAAAAAACGGACATTTAAAAACTGTTTAAAACTGTTGATTAAGCCCTGGCTGAATAGTTCAGCTGGTTAGAGTGTTGTCCCAATACACCAAGGTTGCAAGTTCAATCCCCAGTCAGGACACATACAAGAAGCAAGCAATGAATACATGAATGGGTGGAATGACAAAATCGATGTCCCCCCCCCCCCGCTTCCTCTCTTTCTCTATAAAGAACTCAATAAATAAAAAAAAAATTTTGAATGTTGATTAACAGCTGAGACTTACTCTCTCTTCCTGTTTCCTCTCAGGTTGTGAATCATCCCTCATGCCAGGAGACACTCAATGATAGGGGACAGGAAGACAGCATACCTTTTGCTCCTGATGGTTGTAAGAACCACCTCCTTCCTCCAGTTGTGAATGGCAAGGTTCAGAAAGGAGGCCTGCTGCTTGTTCAAGACGATGTCAGCGCCGTAGCTCAGAAGGAGAGCGACGGCCTTGGCGTGGCCTTCCCTTGCAGCAAGGTGAAGTGCTGTGTTCTTTTAGGGAAAATAGGACATGGAAAGCCAGTGACAATGGCTAATCATGCCTTGGCTATGTTACTACCATGTTTTATTATTGAGTTACTTCGAAGAAATTATTAACAAAACTAACCATTCAATACCAAAATACCTAAAACGTAAAACTGGTGTTCAGAAGAAACCTTCAAAATACTGAGTTTATAGTTCAAACATGGTATGTGTGCCTGAATTCCAAGTGGTTATTTTGCTTTGTTTTTGCAGTGGGATGATTCCATGAGGACTAAGGAAAAGCTGTCAGGGCCAGGATGCTGAAATTACCACAGGAGAGAATACTTCCGGGAAATTTCTCATGCTACAGAATAGTGGTTCCCAGATTTGGGGTTTTCACAAGCTTGTAAAAAAAAAAAAACAAAATCAGAGCTTCAGCTCTAGCCGGGTAGCTCAGTGGTTAGAATGTCGTCCTGCTACACCACAGTTGTGGGTTTGATCCCTGGTCACAGGAATCAACCAATGAATGCATAAGTAAGTGAAACAACAAATTGATGTTTCTCTCTCTCTCTAAAAATCCATAAATGAAAGCAATTTAAATCAGAGCTCCTATATGATTGCCAATCTTTTGTTTTGTTACACATTCTTAAAAAGCAATGATGATCTTCTATGTCCATCATTTAGTGAAAGAATTTACCTTTCAATACCTGCCCTACAAAAAAGGAGGAAGAACATCCAATCAGAATAAAGGACAGCCCTTTAAATCAAATACACTGAGTTTTATGAAGACTTACCCTGCCCTCTTCATTTTTCTCAGTTCACCAGAGTGGTGGAAATTTTGTCATCAATCCACACAGGCCTGTAAACCAGTGTCTGCAAGACTGAGGAGGCATCCTCAACATGCCCCCACCCCTTAGCATTCTCCATATTCTTTTCCCCTTTCACCCCCTCCTCTCCCTAAGGGTCTGCACAGTAAGAACCCAGTAAGGGTCCATAAACAGGGCAACGGAGGGAAGAGGCTGGGCTAAGAAAAAGGCTTTCTTTCAATTTTTGAAGTTGCTTGTATGCCAAGACTTGGGGTAAGTATGAGGAATGCCATACGTACCCCTTCTTCATCTGGCTGATCTGTTGTGCACCTCAAATTAGTGTCAAGAATGACCTTCATGGTCTGCGTGTACCCGCCCAAGGAAGCGTGATGCAAAGCAGTCCAGCCATTGTGGTCACTGTTGAAGAGTTAAGAAAAGACATGTGCATTCCCCTTACAGATGAAATGTGGGATGGCATACCACCGTTGACAGGTAGGTCTTATGACAAAAAAAAATGCAATCTAAGGTATAGCAACTAAATATGTATTATATATTCATAACAAATAAGCTAATTTCAAACCAAATGGTCTTAAATGATCTACCTGTAATGGGATTCACCCATATTTTTTAATTTAGCAGAATAAAATATAAAAGTATATAAATGCAATATCAAAAACTTAGGCACAGGTAAGACTAGAGTTAGCACGTCTATGTCATATATATTTTTCCCAAGCTGTAATGTATTACATGCACTATTTTAAATCTTGTTCTGTTCTTTCATTGAGCATGGTATCAAAAATTTCCATGATGGTAATATTAGTCTTCAAGGCCACTGGCTATTACTAATAAAATTTATAAAAATAATATCATCATCTTACAATACATTACTATAAGATACTTCACTTAGTGCCCCTTAGTCTTCTAAGAGTTCAGATCTGAAGAGATCCTTTCTCTGTGCTCTCCAAGATGCTTATTTAATCCCTTTGGAAAATGTCTGTCTTTTCTCACAGAAATTTAATATTAAACACAGTGAAGTCTTGATATTTTTTTCAAGTTATATATGCAAAAATTGTGTGGGATCCTGATACAATTCAATTTCAACCCTGGTGAGCAGCTGCATTAGGGTGCAAGGCCCACCTCGCTATTTCAGTTCCAATGTAATTAAGTAACAACTCTTTGGCCTAGGTCCACCCGGGGCCCCTCTGCAGGTCGCTGCCTGCGTTCCCATGGAAGCAGGTAGGAACCGAGCAGAGCATGCAGTTCCCAGCTGCCTCCAACGTTGCTGGGATGGGCAGTGTGATAAAGAAATGTGGTTTTGAACATTAGCCTAATGAGCTCTTTGCTCACTCACCTGGTTGACATTAGAAGATAGCTCATCATGTGTCTATAAAACTTCTAGGTGTTTATTTTCCTTTTACCGAGATGTCATTTACTTATGCTACCTTTTTATTATGCAATTATTTTAATTTGGTTTTGCTACTTGTGTTAGAGTTAAGTGTAATGAAATTCAGGAGTATTTTATATTTCATGTTGCAGTTTAAAGGGTGCTTTTTATGTCTGCCATGCATCAAATGGAATGAAAAGTACAGTGCATTTGTACAGGGTGTCTGTATGTGCACACACATGGTTTTGTATCGTAGTAAGACATGGTAGCATAATAAAGTACAATAAAACATGAGCAACTGCATTTCAAAGCTCCTGGGAACTACTCTGCACAAAGCCATTTAATCTGTGACCCTGAACAAGGTCTTCAGCTCTATAAATTTCAATGTCTTCATCCATCAGTTGGCAACAATACTGACTTTTCTTTTAATATTTCATAAGTCACATATGTTTCAAGGACTAAATGAGATAAAAGTCCTTAGGAAGATAGAAAGTTAGGTACCATATTTAAAAATAAAATGGAAATGGCTAATTAGTTAAAAAGAATATATAAATATTCTTATCATATATCCTCACCTGAGAAATAAGGCCCCTTTTTTCAGAAGAAGTTGAACTACTTTATCATGCCCATTTTTTGCAGCCAGGTGGAGAGGAGTCATTCCATAAAGGTCACCTTCATTCAAAAGCCTCGTATCACTCAAGTCTTGCAGGAGCCTCTGACAGGTATTGATACGCCCATAACTTGAAAACATTAGGTTTCATATGTTCAAAGCACATATCAGACAAACGGCCGACACGCTCCTGTGTCACACACATAAGCTGGCCCTTACCTGGCTGCAAAATGCAGGGGTGACTGCTTATCTTTGCTTTTGGAGTAAATGGACACATTAAAACCAAGCAGGTTGTTTACAGAGACAGGGACTCCCTGTCTGCACGCATAATGTAGAGGAGTGCACCCATCATTGTCTTCATCCATTACCAGCTTTTTAATATGCTGCATCTGTGGGGGGAAATCGATATTCTAAACATAACTCTGCTACCGTGCTAATTATAGTGTCTTTCAAACTATTCTATAGGATAGTATTTTCCAACAAGGGTCAGCATGTATGTCTTGAGGACAAAAATATAAATAACCGGAAGGGTAACAGAGGAAAAGAAACACAGATGACAGTGCATGCTGTGCCCCTACAATGTCTGTCACTACACCATACGAAGGCGCTGGGCAGCACTAGGAGCAGGAAATGCACTTAACATTTTTAACCTAGCAGTTTCCGAACGCACTTGACCATGCACTACCCTCCAGAGACCTCCCTTCACTTTTTCTCCCCACAGTAATGCTCATGTGTTCTATCAGGAGAAAGTGATGAAAGATTAACATTAGGTTTACTTTATATTTTGTATGAAAATTAAATTAAAAATGAATGTCAAATGAGCAGCTTAATCTGGTCAATGAACAAATATTTTATTAAAGATATTCAAATACGTACATTTTTCATTCTATATTAAAGATATTGGCAATATGGAAATCTATTATAAAAATATGATTCACTTCAGATATACCTAATGGTCACTTAATAAATATTAATCAGTGAATATAACTATGGAGATAACGCTTTCAATGTCTCAACCAGTCAAGTACGATGAACACATTGTTTTTAAATTGATGATGGTGTACTGCTAACCCACACACGCACTTGGCCTTTTCACTGGTACCCAATTCCTAAAGGTCACTGAGTGAAGGAGAGCTGACTCAGTATATACAGACAGGGAGATATGGGAACCCTCTGTAACTTGGAAAATTCAATCCCAATGTAAGTTAGTATTGCCAGCACCACTATGTTGTTAGTAAACATTTAAATATTGCATCTTTACTTTAAAATAATTTTTAAATTCCAGAATCAGACTTCATAATAACAAAAATCACAATAAGCAAAATCACTGCACTCTCTGTTGAGCCAGCCCAGTTTCTGGGAACACGCATGTGCACATATGCATTACCTGCATAAACTCGGGTTGCAAATTTTTCAATCCATGTGGTTGCTGCACAGTCAAATGCAAAAAATTACGCCCAAGATGATCTTTTATGTCTACTTGCGCACCTAAAAGAGCACAATATAAATGTAACTTTTGCTTACTTATCTAAAGCATGGCCTATGGTGGAGTTTTAATTTAAGAAAACAAAACAAAATATTTTTTAATTTAAATCTCTCCCAGCCTTTAACTTATAGGAAACTTTACTTAGATAAAAGAACTAAATATAGTTAAAAACAGGTTTACCTTACCTCGTGTATGCTCTGTGTGTGTGTAAAGGTGGGGAGATAATATGTGATTTATTATATCAATTACTATGTGAGGTCCCTTTGGAAGTATGAACTCTAAAGATAGAGAGATTAGAGATCAAGAAAGAAGAGGGGGCGATACATCTGTTCTTCGTTGCTATCTCAGCAGACTGGAATCTAAAATGGGACAGTGATAGTACTTACCTCGCATAAAATCAGTCAGCCAGAGAATGCAGATAAGATGTTCGGCAAAATGCCTGGGGCATGATAACTGCTTTATAACTATTATCTGTCATTGTTCTGAAATTATCATTTTTAAGTGCTGATCCCCTTTAGACTGAATATGTTTCTAGACATGGGAGATATTCTATTTATCTTTGTATTCAGGTACCTGGCCCGATGCCTGGCCCACAATAAATGGTTAATAAATGTTTCATGAACTAAGTAGGAGTTCTAAAGGTTGGGTTTGCTCCCGCGTGGTACCTTTAGAGAGCAGCAAATTCACAGTATTCCAAGAGGCAGAAGCTGTGGCTAACAAAAGTGGAGACCGTCCCTCAGAATCAGTGCTGTTAATATCTGCCCCCTAAAATAAAACAGGTCATTCAACAAAAAGCTTATAAACAGGCAAATCAACTTATATTACAATCTGTAAATAATATTAATTCTCTGGGACAGAGTGCCTACAATATGGCTAGTGCACAAACATGCCTGACTATAGGACTGCCTGAAATTTCCCTATAATTTGTGGGTGGCAACATCAGAAAGCAAGGCATTCTTTTATAATTTTAATAACAAAAATTATCCTTACATGTTAATCTTGTGACTGACATCTAATAGTAATGGATCTCTGTTACTACCTAAATTATAAAATAAAATCTTTTGTCCTGGCTGTTGTGGCTCAGTGCATTGAGCATGGACTTGTGAACCAAAGAGTCACTGGTTTAATTCCCAGTCAGGGCACATGCCTGGGATGCGGGCCAAGTCCCCAGTTGGGGGCCTACGAGAGGCAACCACACATTGATGTTTCTCTCCTTCTCTGTCTCCCTCCTTTCCCCCCTCTCTAAAAATAAATAAATAAGGCCTTTAAAAAAATTAAAGTAAAATCGTTTGACCTTTAGCAATAGTTCAGTTTCAACTTTAGGAAAATATTTTTAAATGTTCATACAAAAATCTTCCAAATTTATTGCATATGTAATTTAAAAACATTCATAAAAAAATGTTCTTTTTAAAAATCATCTGAAATAGATGTAACTATCACCATATCAAGAATTGCTATTGACAACAAACATGTTAAAAAGTACAAATAAAAATACTTTCGTTGCTGATACGTTAGGACTTAAATAAATTCATCATATATTCATCTATGTAAATGACTTGTTAAAATTTAACTCAAAGTTAATTCCTCAGCTTTTCATTATTGAAAGAGAGCACCGGGGCAGCTGGGGGTAGAAGCTTACAGTGGGTGGTGAAGGGGCGGGTGCCGCCTGTCCCGCCCCCACCAGAAAGCCTCATGTACTGAAGAAGGGTTAGCAGAGACACCAAGCCTCACACTCCAGAGCTTTTCTTGCCATGTACCCACCCACTCCCACACGAAACACACTGGCACAGGCATCGGAACACCCTTTGGTGTTTCTGACTTCATGGTAATGGAGTTTGGTTGTTACATCTTCATGCACAATGTAGTCTACTTGCAATGTGTCCATCATCTTTTTGTAAACATTTGTGGATAAGCAAAATATTAGAATTTGGTTTATTTCTCAATTCATATTATGTAGTTATATGATTTTTCAACTGTAAATAGTAGTAAAAAACTGTGAATGGAATAGTTACCACTGAAATTAAGTAGTCTGCTAGTTCATGGTGATCAAATAATGAGGCCCTGCAAAAGGAGAATTATAACAGTTTAAGCTATTATTAATATAAAATAAAGCTATTATATTCAAAAAGTCAATTTAAATGACCATTTAATAACATGATAAAATGCTACACAATTAAGAACATTTAAAAATCTATGGTTCTGATTAGGGTAGTATTTTCAAAGCAATAATAATAGAGAAACATCAAACACATCACAAGATTTTCTTCCTCATCTTTTAGTAAATCTGTTTTCTCCATGTGAAATCATCCTGAGGCTGTTCTGAAATGAGTAGTGACATCTGTCCTGAAGGCTTAAAGTGAAAGATAACAACTGATTATTACCAGCATTGACCCCGGGGTTATAACAAGGGTCCTTGCACCTAGAATTCAGCAACAGGGTTCAAAATGTCCCCCTTTTTGGCAAAAGCTAACCAGGCACAGTTAGCTTTCCTGAGGTTTTGTGAAGCTAAAAAACAGTTATGGCAAGAATTGAAGTCATTTTCATATTACCTTGCAGCTAGTCATAAGGATAATGTTAATAGGCTCATAAAAGTTTTCAATTTATATCAAAAGCACGCAAGAAATGTTAATGCTTTAAACCTTTTTGTTTCCTGTGACAAATCTTATTCCTGGTTCCTGTTCAAGATTATTTTAGCTATTCTTAGCTCTTTGTACGTAAATCTTGGAATAATCAGCTTGTTCATTTTGACCCAACGTTTGCAAGAAGTTGTACTGTATTTAAATTATATTAAATGCATTTAGTAATTTTAAGATGTAATGGCATTAAGGCCCCACTTGATTTGTTCTTTCATCTCCCAGTCCAGGACATTGCTATTCAACATGGGAACTGCAGACCAGCAAAACTGGCACCACCTGGGAGTCCATTAGAAATGAAAACTCTCAGGAGATTTGGACGCTAAGGCTTGGAGAGGTCAAATGACATGCCAAAGGTTATACAGCCACCCCAGTCCTCTGACTGCAGAGCTCTCTGTTTCAGCCAGAACAAACACAAGGAATTCTAGTGCAAAGAGCAAACTTTCCTTTGAAGCTCAATATAAACTCTAAACAGCACTGGCTATTTATTAGAAGGTCATTCCAAGATTCTAAATCAGTATTTGGTTAATCAGAAGTGGACTGAACTGGCCCAAGAAATCTTTAGCCAATCCAAGTTGAATATGTCTAGCTAAGTTAAGGATACTTATGGGTCAGGGAGATGGATCTATTTTTCTAAAATAACTCCTTCTTATGCATATTTATGTATGTAATAATTATACATATTAAAGCTGTATTGTAAGTGGACATTTTTAACTATATCCAGATCATTGTGTTTCTAAATTGGCTAAACACTGGAATCATTTAAGGAGTTTTACAAATTCCTGATATCCAACCCAAAGATTCTAATGTAATCTTGGATATGAATTGACACTGGGGTTTTATAAGCTGCCCATGATTCTAATGTGCAGCAGTCGGAGAATTTTCAGGCTAGAGGTTAGTCTATCTGTTGAGATACATTGTTTCAAAGGCTTTTTTTTTTCATTTCTAGAATTTCTAACTATATTTTTTTCATATAACAATCTCTGATTCATACATGCCAATTTGCTTCTCATAATGTCATCTGAATCTACTTATTTTTATATAACTGATTTCCTTTAAATTTCTCAAAGTCTTAAAATAACATTATTTTAAAATTATTTTCAGAATACTGTATTATTTCCATTTCCTAAGAAGTAGTCTTTTGTTGGTTTTATTTTTCTAAATTGAAAAAAAAAATTGTTGTTCTTTCATTGATTTTATTGTCTTTTATGAGTCTTCCTTTATGCTAGGAAAGTTCAGTTAGCAAACTTATCCTAAGTGGGAGTTCCTTTCTACCCAGGCAGTTGCCACTGTGTCTGGTGGTTTTGCTATTGTACATTCATCCCCCACCTCTGCAGTTTAGAATCAGATCTTATATTGGTAGATAAAGTTTCTTTTCCCCCGAGGGACATTGCAGATTTCCCTGAGAGACAGTGTAGGCTTCCAGCAGGATCACAGCTGTGTGTGTGTGTGTGTGTGTGTGTGTGTGTGTGTGTGTATCAGATAGATAGACAGACAGAGACAAAGAGACAGACGTAGCTCATCTTAGCCACCTCTTTCGTTCACATAGGAAACATTAAGTCCTTGTCTTCCCAAAGGGATTGTCCTAGCACCTAGTATGCCTACAGTTTCAGAGGCTCTTTTCTCTCATATGTATTCTGTTAAACTCTGCAGGAATATTTATCTTGTTTGGAGCATGGCTATTATTTCCTGAAATGATGTCTTGAAAACCTTTATCTATAATTTTGGGAGTGGGCAGAAGGGGGAATAGGATGGAAAGAGTGGAACATCCATATGTATCTGTTCAATTAGCTTCACTAAAAATGAGGGTGAGACACAGAAGGAATTGCAACAGATTGGAGAGGGTGTGCAAAGCCATGTATGTTGACCTTCTGAGCATATAGGCTCATACCCACTGGACTAAAAAGTGACCCAGATTATGCCACTGGTGATTTTATTCTTTCAAAATCTATTTAAGATTCTACTTTGATTCCAAAGGAGCATGTAGTTTCCAACTGAACCCCAGGATCTCTGTTCTCTCTATCCTTTGCTTTTGAACCATAGAATCGCTGATGTGTAAGTGCTGACTTCTTCTTGCAGGATATAATTTAACATCGGAAGACTAAAAATCTGTACACGGAATGGTAAGCAGGACACTTGCCTGTGAAGCATTGTCTCCTGATTTCCGTCCACTGAGTTGACAATGTCCCCAGTCCCAGAGTAGGAAGTTATCATCAGTTTCACAATCTCCATGGCTCCCTGGGTGGCAGCAAAGTGAAGGGCTGTGCACTTCCCATTCTGTAACGAGTTGGGACACCAGAATCAATGCCTAAGTCCCCGTTGAAGGATGTACCCTAAATTCAGCTGTGGGTTTTTTTCTTCCCAGGTCAACCAAATCCAGGAATATAGAATTTGAGGTGATGAACAGTCATCAGTTTTATCTACCTAAGAGTATCAGTATGACAATCACAGCTGGCAATTTTGCTTCCTTGCAACCTGACAGGTCTTGAGAGCTCTGACCATACTTCTATCACTGACAGTGTCAATCTCTTTACTGGGTCTGCATTTGTGTTTGCAGTTGTTTTTGGTGGCTCTTGAGATTCTTTACATAGATTGAAAGTTGGTAGATTCTCTTGTTCTGCTTCTGCACGAACAGCAGAGAATTCCTGTTTCAATCTAAATAACTGTAAAAGAGCTACAAAGCATTTTGGAAAATAATTTGTGACAGCTGGAAAAGAGAAGGTTTGTGTAGAACAGGGGCGGTACCTCCATCAGCTCCAGCTGTGCACCATTGTCCAGACACATCTTAATCGTCTCCAGGTCTCCACTCTGAACCGCCATGTGCAGGGGGCTCGCTTTCCCGTTTGTCACAAAATTAATGTGAGCCTGTCTGTTAAATCCATGTTCTTCACCTTGAGAAGAAAAATACAATTTGAGATTACAAGTATTATAAATAAATAAAAGGAATGTTTTAGAAGAAAGGATGCTTAGCCTTACTTAAAGGCTCACATATGAATACTATTAAATTCCATTAAATATTTTTCAAATTATTAGCACCCACCAATACAGACTTCTTTATAGTATATAATGTAGGAAAGCCTCTACTCACCATACTTTAGTAATATTTCCATGCATTTTTTGGCACCTGAGAAGGCAGCCTGGTGAACAGGAAAACATCCCCATTTATTTGATTTGCATGGCTTAGCTCCATTTTTTAACTGGAAGAAAAGAAAGAACAGCAACAATAAAAGTCAAAGGATACAACTCAAACCCCTCATTGCAAGGATGGACAAGGGTTTCTATGCCTCTCTGAGACCACTGTATTATTCTGTAATTATGTAAAACTATATAGAAGAGTTTCAAATCACATAAAATCTAAATAAGAAGGTAACTTTGGAACCAGGCTAAGATTCTGAAATAGAGACATTTACTCTATATTTTCCAAAGATGAGGTAACAACATAGACACAAGACATCATCTTGATAGCCCAGAAAACGAAAGTGCACACATTTTTCAATGGGATTAATGAGATATTTTTAAACATTAACATGACTCCTCCTATACCCATTCTCAATCCCTACAAATAAAATGATATGATAATATTTTCCAGATTCTTTTCCTTTAATTTGTGTAAATTAAGAAATGATTAGGTTAGCATTCTTGTTAACTATGAAAATCAAGTGTTTTCACTGATGGAAATTCTCCACTAAAAAAGGTATTAGGAGAACTGAATCACATGTTACCTTGACCCCTGAGTCAATCGTTTTCCACTCTCATTTTCTACAGATCAATGAACTTGGTTTTGTTTTAAGTACTTTTTATTATAATAAGAGAAAGATTTTGAAAAAGCAGGAAAGTGTAACAAAGCAAATATTACCTATAATCTTATTTTCTAGGGACAGCACTGGTTTACATTTTAGAAGACAATGCACTTTTTTGTTTTATTTGCAAAGGTAATTTTTATGTGTATACTTTGTGATTGTACTGTTCAGAAAAGTTTTTACTGTGCTCGCTTCGGCAACACATATACTAAAATTGGAATGATGCAGAAAAGTTTTTACTTACCAACGTTCTCTAAAAATGTAATTTTATCAAGTTCATGTTTCATTTGGGGGGTATACAAAATGTTATACAATGAATCCTTTTAAATGGACTTTGATTTTTTTCCATTTTTTCCCCCTCTGATATATATAATACTGATGTTAACATCAGTGATAGCTTTAAATATCTCCAGGATGTATTCCCAAATTGGAATTGGTTAGTCAAAAAGTATTCACTCCCACAGTGAATGAAATTTCCCAACTCATAAAAATTTCTCTAACACTATATATCAACACTTTTTTTTTATCTTTCCAATTTAAGAGGTGAAAAAAAATCTCATCATAACATGTTTCTCTTTGATTATTAGAGAAATTCATTAAACTTTATGTACCTCCTTGCCAATTTTCCATGGAGTGCTGTCTTTTCCCTATGGATTTGTAATACCGTACAGATAAGTTTGTATCCATTTAAAGATAAATACATAGATGGAATCATATGCTTTGTCTGCTCAGGCCAATGGATGTGTCATGGTACGGCAATGAGCTATCCAGACAATCTGCACAAGGCCAACATGCATTTTGTGTTACTCTTTCAGTTATTCTGAGGAGTTAACTGCTAGTACTTTTAAGATTTTGTATCTGCAGTTATACACACATACACACACACACACACACATATATATAGTGAAATGCATCAATATATAACAGTGTGAATATTAGCTGGCTCCAGAACTTTGATGATACACTTTTTAAAAATGTTTTATGGTTCCCTACAGGCCTTTAATTTTTTTAGCTAATTTTGAAATTTTAATTATTTTCAGCTATTAATTCATTAAAAGTGGATTTACAAATTCTTTTAGACTTGTGCATACTGCTATTTTGTCAGTTAAAAATTACCATCATATTCAGGTAAAACCCTTTGTTATTTCTAATTTTATTTTATTTGTGCTTTATCTTCTCTTGTTTTAGTTAGACTTGCCAATCTTTTTCTGTTCTATTATCTTTTGAAAGAAATAACTCAATTTATCAAATAATTTCAAAATTACTATTATTTGTTTTAAAGTTTGCTATTTAGTCTATTTTATTTTTGGTTTGAGGCTCTTTTTTAAATTCTTCATTTGAGTGTTAGTTTATTTATTTTTATTCTCTTTTTGGTCTAATCATGAAAGCTTATAAGAATATGCATTTTTCTCCAAGATCCAGTAAACATGTTAGAACATATTTGTAGATTTAAATATTAGGAACATACCTTAAAATTATTTTAGTTCATTTCCTACTCTCTGGGAAGGCAGAGGGGGAAAATCTAGTAGTAAAAACATAGAACATGGCTTGAATAACATTCAAGCGATTAAGGAACATCGGGAAAAAAAGGCTGTGTCCGGGAATCCCAGCACAGCACTCAGTGGGGCGCTAGGTGGAGCAGGAGGCTGTCATTCAGACGGGAGCACCCAGGCACAGGGGACCACCCGGAGAGAAGTGGCTCTCCAGGGCTGCAGCCAAGAAGGACCTCAGCCATTATTGTCACCAAGAGTTCCCTTTCTGAGAACCCACGGCAGCAGCCTCTCATCTTGGTAACATGAACGGCTGTTTGCCTTGGCTTTTATTTCATGGGCCTGCCTGACAACAAGTCTGCAATTGACTATATTTATCTTTCCTTTGTCTATTTAGAAGTTCAAAGGCAAAAGTGTGATCCACTTTAATCAACATACAAGCTATTGTACTTTGTATTTCATATTCCAGCCTGATCACCAGCTTCATCTGAATTTACCTGTCTATACTTCCTTTTCATTTTGATCTTCTCACCTTTTCTTTAATGTTCTCCTGTTAGTCTTCTGTAAGCAATCTCAGATCTATTTAAGATTTAAGGTGTGTGTGTATGCATATATAAAAACACACAGAACAATCTTAATGACATATTTTCTGTATTTCATATTTTGCTAAAAAGAGAAACTAAGAGTTGTTGTAAATAACAATAATTCATGTTGTACTAATGAAAAAGGAAAGAAAACAAGAAAAAAAGATTAAAATACAAACCAAAATCTGCAGTGCCTCACTGTTATCTTTGGAGCATGCGATTAGCACTGCTGTGTTTCCGTTTTCTCCTTCCAAATTAACATCTGTACTACTGTGCTCAGCCAAGACCTGCACGAAAGAGGGGAACAACAGTCAGAAGTTAATCTGCAGCTTTCCAAATGCGGTAGTTAGGTTATAAACTCTCGATGCCAGGTGCCATGTCCCTATTCACTGCTTTTCATCTCTCTCCCATAGAAGCTGGAACGAAACCCTACATATACTTGGTGCTACATAAATTTCTCAAAGAGAGGAGTAGTGGGCATTTCTATATCACATCAATTAATGCAACATGCTGTTGTGGAACTGGACACAGCGTAAGCATTGTAGATATCAGTTAAATTAGTTCATTTAATATTTCTCACTTGTATTAAGTAACCTATGTTAACTAACGTCTTCAAAAAAAGTAAATCCATTGAATGTGTAGGTTAGGGAGGGGGATGGAGGGACAGATGAAAAGGAAAAGGAGGTGGGGGAATAGGAAGAGGTCTTTTCCCCTCCAGTCATTTTTCTTTTACTTAGATTGCAGGCATTCTGGGAAATGTCAATTAAAACTCCATTTTCTTCAGTAGAGAAAAGAGTTTCATGTAACACTGGTATGGCTTAACTCAATTAATTCAAACTTGGTCTGGAATAGAGGGCTTTTCTATGATATAAGAAATTAGCATTCCTGACAAAACGGATAAGCAGTTTTCCTGATGAAATTTAACTAAAGACCTGTTACCCCACCCACCTAGTCTGCTTCCAGCTGACCACTGTCCAAGAATCCACAGATCTTTAACCAATCTTTATTTATATTCAGTCTAACAACACTGATCTCACATAAGTGTCTTTCGCAAGAGAGAAATCTTAGGACTGACCTACTAGATGTCTTTTCTCCTGCAGCAAGCATGTTATAATGTGCTCGTAATTAAACTGTTTAAAATGAATTTATCAAAACCAGCTGCTTCCTAAAAGCTTGACTTTTTAAAGAAGTACACAACCCCCTACCCGAGTTCCCTGCAAATAGAAGGTGTGCTGGTGTGTCAGCAAATGAACTGAGCTTACCGAGTGGCTCCTAAAAGCACACTAAACTGAGATTTTCGTCCATAAGAACGTGTAGGAAACTACTGCTGGATGAAGGAAAGTGAGAACACGAGGTTCACTCAACGGACTTTAGGCATGCTCACATTCCATTCTTAATAAATGGCAGATCCACACGCAAAGTAACCTACCCAAGTCTGTAAGAAGAGGTGTTCCCTTCTCTCCCCTCTTAGAACCACAGATCACAGATTCGCAGCAGGTAGTAAGGTATTATTGGTGGGTTGCCATAAGCACCACCTTTCACAAAGCTGAGTTTCATTATGTGTGGCAGCTGTCCCAGGAGAGCAACTATACCGTGCACCCACTTCAGAGTCACTCATGACCAGGCAAGCTGGAGGTTCTCAGGTGAGCTTTCCAGATGCCCCTTTGATGAGAATCCGAGGAGCCTCATGGGATGGTCAAGCCAATGGATAAACTGAGGTTAAGCCCCAAGGACTAAGGCCTGCAGGCAA
Source organism: Tonatia bakeri (assembly GCA_004024845.1). Taxonomy (NCBI): domain Eukaryota; kingdom Metazoa; phylum Chordata; class Mammalia; order Chiroptera; family Phyllostomidae; genus Tonatia; species Tonatia bakeri. Next base: position 27,226 of record PVIA01007700.1, read on the forward strand.
TTGAGAAACAAGGCTTCCTCCTAACTACCAGGCCAGTGCGCCCCAGGGAACACTAAGAATGTCCACAGAGTCTGCAAGAACTGCAGGTGATGATGCATAATAACTGTTCAGTCTGCAACTAAACAGATCATGGTGGAAGGTTTGGGGAAAGGCTGGCAGAGCAGACCATGGGAAAGCATTCTTAACTGGCCAGAACTGGTGGGGCATGGGCCTGACCCCTGAGGGTAACTGGGAGAGGCGGGGGAAGACCGTTGGCAAGCACGCGAGACACTCCAAAATCCTCCTCCTCCTTCTATTCTCTTCATCTCAGATGAAGCGGAGGGGTCTAAACATATTTTTTAGAGGAAGCTGTGGCTGGTAAGACCAAGCACTGGACCGACGATGTCCTTCTCTAAAAAGCCATCTCTCTTCTTGTTCTGGTGTCACCCAGGAACGTTTGTTACACCTTCTGTTCTAATTTCTAAATCACTTACAGGCTTACTTCTAAACTTCCTTTTCCATTTCTGTGTGATACCTAACCTTTCTGTATTTGTTGGCCTGGAGAGTTTTAGTTTCTAATTAGCAACAGCCTTTCAACTGTTACCTGCCTTTGAATTCCCAACTCACACTTTCAGAGCCAAGATTAATTAAGTCAATGGACATTTGTTTCTGAAAAGAGCTTTCAGAGGAAGCCCAAGGGTGCTTTGGAAAAACATTATGTGACATCTTTGGGTGTTGGGGTGGGGTCCCTGTGGCCCCCATTCAGATGATATCGAAGCAGCATCTGGTCCATGAATGATGCAGACATTTAAAGAACAAACAGGCCACTGGCAGAGGCCTTTCCAATAACCTTCCCAAGGGGCCACCCTGACTCCTCTGAAGTGCTGGTACCTAAGCTCTCGCCTTCTCCTTTAGCCAGAACCCTATGTACTCATTCATTATTTTCCTTATCCATTCAAAATTCACCATTTATCAGCAGTGCTGAAGACTCAAGATATTGAGATGAGTCACACACAGCCCCTCCCCCTAAGACAACCAGCCAGAGGAGGAGAGAGAAGCACATGAATATGTGATTACAATACCCTGAGCTAAGAATCAGGACAGACCTAGATACAAGGTACAATGGGAAAGTGGAAGGGGGGCTCCCCTCAAGACCTCTATGCCTGGAGTAAAGGGACCAAGAACTCAGGGCTGAGAGGATGGTGTTTGGGCTAAAGGGAGCGGGAAGCTCACGGACACCCTGAGACCTCTTTGGCGATTTATAGACAAAGTAGGTTTGGGTGTGGTGTAATGGACTGCATGTTTTTGTCCCTCAGAACTGAAATCCTAACCCTCAACATGACAGTATTAAGAGCTGGGGCCTTTGGTAGCTGGTAAAGTCTTGAGTGCAGAGGACTCATGAAGGGAATTAAGAGACCCAGTGAATTCTCTTGCCACCTCCGACGGGAGAGGGCACAGCAAGACAACAGCCATCTATGAACCAGTATGCCGGTTCTTGCCAGACATGGAGTCTGCCTGTGTCTTGTTCTTGGTCTTCCCAGTCTCCAGAACTGTGAGAGACAAGTGTTCGCTGTTTAAGCCACGCAGCCTATGGTAGTCTGTCATAGCAGCTCAAGTTAACAAAGACACGTGGCTCGGCACAATAGCCAAATGACTTGGAATATTGTTTCTGCAGGAAAATTTATCTTAAGTTCCAATTGCCTACCTTAGAAATGAATTTCTGGAACACGATCCATTTATAAATTGCAGTCCTCTTTAAGTCAGCATGTGTGTTTCCAAGGGTGTCTAAGATCTGAGATGCAATTTGAAAGCTAGGACCTAAACCTTACCTGTTAGGCATTTACCACACTTTCCTCTATTTGACCTAACTTGCCAAGAAAGAGAGAGAGAGAAAGGGAGGGAAGAAGGGAGGGAGGAAGGGGGGGAGATAAAAGAAAAAAGAAAAAGAAAACCTTGAAAAAAAAAGAAATTTCCCAATAATATTGTAATGTCTTCTGCTAAGATTATCACATGTCATCCACTTGAACCAAAAGAGTAAATTATAATTAGATTTTCTGTCTTCACTGATATGCTTATCACCTTCTTCCTTTTAATCATCAAATCAATCAGGAAAAAGCGACAGAGTATTAGCTTGCCAACATCAAGATAAGAACAGAATTCCTAATTGTTATTTAATTGTTATTTTCACCAGTTATCTGATAGTAGGCAAGTGATTTAATTTTCTTTGCCTCGATTTTTCTTCCATTATGAAATGAGAATAACAACAGCCTTGCTTCATAATTTTCTTTAATGAGGATTTTATAAATTAAAACATATAAAGCCCTTAGAGAAATGCTTGGTAAATAAGGACCATTTGATAAAGATAAGACCGTATCCTCATCATCTTTGTCATCATGATCATCACTGTCACCATTACCATGCCCCGGCAGCTTGGGCTGGCCACTCGGCCCAGGCAGGGACAGCTGGCCACGGTTCCAGCTTACCTTCACCACCCCGTTGTACAAGCCCTGCACAGCAAGGTGGAGGGGCGCCATCATGCTGATGTTCCGGAGGTTTGGGTTGGCTCCTTTGCTAAGAAGAAACTTCACACTTTCAACCTGGTTTTTTTGTGCAGCCCAATGCAGAGGAGTATTTCCATAATTGTCCATCACATTCAACACTAGAAAAAGATGTCAAAATATGGGTAAGGTTTTGACTGGACTGGGTTGAACACCTACTGCATCCCTATTCACTTCAAAGGTCAGTGCCAGGCGCACTGTGACAGGCTTCACTTTTGCCATGAAGAATAAAAATACACAATGGGCCCCTGGAAGAGATGCATAGAATTATGACGCTGACTTTGTCAGGTGAGTGAGATGTTCACCTATGGCATCGATAACAGATTCTCCTATTGCCTCATGTTTTTATCTGTGGTATGAATTTGGGGGTTGCTACATTGTATTGTGCTTAATGGGAGCAATAGTTATATGCCAGCACTCTACTGGGTCCCATATAACCATTAAGTCATTGAACCCTCCAACACCCAACTAGGAACCATGACCGTCTTTCACAGAGACGACGCTGAGGCCTAGAGAGGCTCAAAATCTTGCCAACATCATACCACTAGTAAGGTGTTTGGTAGGTTGCCTTACTTCTTTGAACCTCAATTTTCTCATTCAAATTCGGTTACCAGAGAGAATATATACATGTATGTTTTGGGGAAGAGAATATGAATATGTCTGCATGCAGAGTGCTTGGCCCATAGTAATGCTTCAAAAAATGCTAATGAGAAAAAACACAAAACACCACTAACAAACCACAAGACTGGAATTACAGCTTGAGCCTCTGATGCCACGCATGGCTTCCATGTATTTCTACAATGGGATGATATATTGTACTGTTTTCTCTGTGGCCTCAGCATAGGAGTGGGCAGCATCTTGTACCCATTCTCAAATAGACATGACTGTCTGCTTTATCAGCCTTTTTAATTAGTGTCGGGGTATTTTTATGTCTGAGGAGGGAGAAAAGTACTCACTCATGACAGTGATTTGGGGACCACCTACAACACATAGGGCCATGCTATAGCCATGTCTGTCCTTTTTAAAATGTCCTTTTATTCCTCCAAGTGTTGCATTCTCAAAAACACACACATACACTCCCACACTCCCACAACTGAGTCTCACTCATAGACACACACACACAAAGCTCTCATCCATTGTGTCTGATCAAAGTTGAACACTATATTGAGCACTTCAAACAGCACCAAACCCAGTCAAACAGGGGCCTAAACTTACATACTTCCATGCACTGACTAAGTAATCTCCACACTTTCCAGAAATCATTTGTACAAATGTCCCGAGGCTTTCTAATGTCAGGGTGTGCATACTGTGATCTTCTTCTGCTTGACGGCTTTGTGGCAACTGATCTTCTAACTCTCATCTGTCCCAGTAACATCCCTTGCTGTGCGTATCGTCACACTCTTACCTCCCACTCTCTTCGCCGTCCTGCTTCTGGCTCTTCTCTGCCATCTGGCCCTTAGTGTCAGTGTTCTCTCCTAAGCTACTTTAGGGGCAATTTCACGGTCTCATAAGTGATTTCCATGCATTCCCACAGTCTCAGCTCCTTCCTATGCAACAGTGGCTTTGCAGGGTTGGCTGCTTTCCTTCTGTATTTCTAGTTGTCTACTGGTTATTTCCAAGTGAACATACCCTGGGCCTTTCAAACAGGGCGACCCAAACAAATTCATTGTCCCCTCCCATGTCACACTCACTTTTCTTCTGTTTTCTTCAATGTCCCCTCTTCTGGGATGGGGGAGTGGTTACAGTTAGCCTCATCGCTTCAAGAGTCTCACAGTCACCTCTTGACATTTCCTCCTTACATTCAATCTTGTATGAAGCATCGTTGACTCCACATGCAGAACAGCTCTCGAATCTCTCCCTTTCTCCCCATTCCAAGCTCAGCACCCTGGTGTCCTCTCATCTTCCTTTCACACTAACATAGCTTCCTCGTTGGGATTCCACTTCCAATGCATCTTCCACAATATTGACAAAGTTACCTTAAATTATGAAGACCTCAGCACACTACCTCAATACTTCCATCTCTGGGGCACCCACCTTCCTCATTTGACTGCAGCAGGGTTACTCAGATGAGGCTGGGTGTATGAGGCTGGGGTTGTGGGAGTACGCTCCATCTTCTTAGAGTATCAGTTTTATTCATTGACAAGCAATTTAAATGTAGAATAATCTCAGTGGAAATAGTACAGAAAGATACACAAAACGTGTATGAGTTTTTATGACCTTTCAGAAAATTTTAAAGAAAGCCCGTGCTTGCTGTGCAGTCCCAGGTTTCTGCACTATTCTTGGCAGTGTTTCAGTGGAAAAAAATAAGGAAAAATGGCCTATAGGGAAAATCACAGTCCAAGTGAGCTATTCAGGCCCTTGGTAATCTGGAACTAATTTACCTTCAGAGTAACTTCACACCGCTTTTTCAATGAATCTAATGGGGTCATGGATAGGGAGCAATCATTGCAACATTTTGTTACCTTCACAAGAGGAGTCATTGAGGATCATTTCCATCAGCTCAACTTGACCTTCTTCTGCAGCACAATGCAAAGGGGAGGGGTTCACATTATCATATTTCTTTAGCTTCTTTCGTCTCTTCAAACAGCTTTTGAATTCATTTACGTTTCCTTCAAAAAGCACCTAGAAGTATATTTTTAAAATGTTATCTCAAATAAACATGCAAGACTTAGTAACTCTTATCATTAAGAGTTATCATCCCAAACTGCTTATCATGCTTACAATAAGGTAATATTTTTCTGAAGAACACAAAATGCTCACAGACATAAAGAAAGGGTAAGCAAATGCCTAAACATTGATAAATACATTAAATAAATGATTTTATTTTCACATCATAAATGTGTATATACTATAGAAATAAAGGTCTTGAGAAAAGTTTTGAAGCAAAAGTCAGGAATGTTATCTGAAAAAAAGTAGTGTAATGAAACTATAGAAGAATTCTCTGTGCCAGATGAAAATGTAAATTACAGCATGAGGGACTTGGGCACAATAAAGAGATTTTCATGAGTACAAGAATTAAGTCCAGGTATCCAAACTGCTGTCTTCCCTTTGGCCTTTCTGCCTATAGTCAGTTCCCATCCAACATTTCCTTTCTTATATCCCAGAGCCGGAATCGTGAGCATTGGCATGTCTCCCACTTGGTCAGTTACCTAGGACGGCTTCCCACTCAGTCCTGGGCATGAGCACTCCTATCGCAGGTGCCCCAACGCAGCCAGGTACGGCTAGGCCCACCTCCTCATGGTTCTCGGTACGCAGGAAGAGCTAGTATTGTTTGCATTTACTTAGGGCCATGTATCAGGGCATCAAGAATTTATACTATTTGCCCAAAGGCACAGTAAGTGACAAAGTCAGAAATTTGAACAGGAGATGCACGAAATAAATATGTTGGCTGACTGGTGAATGCTAAAATTGGACATACACTAGAAGCTGAAGTCAAAGCCACCATCACACAATGAACCACCACTCTCTGAGATGGTAAAATGTTACAAAGCCCAGGGATGGACTCTGCAGAGCAGGCTCAGCAAGTTTGGGCACCATCGGCCGCTCTCACTAACCTGCAAACGTTAAATTCCAAACAGATGCTCATGACCAGGGATGTTAAGGGAGGAGCAAGAGCTTTTGTAAATATCTTGTTTTTCTCTAACACATTATTTTCTTCATACTTTTTGTATCATTATGACTGGACTGAAAAAATTTATCACAGATGACATTGTGTTTCTTCCTTATGAAATTTTAAGGCGACAGTGTTAACAATCTGAGTTTGATTCATTCTCACAAGATACGAAGAAAAATTCCCAGATAAGTCTTTCTCTTGAGAAGCTCATGACATATAAAATTAACTTACTAAAAATTAAATAAATCTTTAAAAATCATCTTATTCAATATATTAAAGTTACTATAACAAACACAATTTTATAGAAACCTTCAGTCATAAACTTGCTTCTATGATTCTACCTTGCATTATTACAATTTAAATTTTTACTAGATATTTTTGATCAAAAGTATATTATGTTCTCCATAAAATGAATTCATCCTTTCTTAATATCTATGTTAATTGACAATTTAGTTCCCTATTCAACTACTTGAAAAATCTTCATATGTGTTTTACATGGAAAAGGAAGAATTTTCAAAATCATTATTTATAATCATATTTAAGTATATTTGAATTGACAAGGTTTTTATTCAAATTGCTTCTAGAATTTCTGCCTGTATTTGAAAGTGAATATGTAGGTATTATCATTCAATACAAATGACATACCTTATTCTACTGCAAACATATTTACATTGTTTTATATGATGATATCCCTGATCACTCACCAGTTCAGAGACCCTGGCAATGGCATCAAATTAGGTATTTTGATAATGGACCAAAGGCAAGGCCAAAGCCAAAATTGAATTACTGATTTTAACGCCAATTTGAGGCTGAAAAAGCCAGTCTCAACCATATCCCTGCACTGCGGGGCCTGGTCCAGAAGCCAGGCTCTCCAGCACCACACTGTGGGGCCCTGCGCGTGTGCGCTTGACCTTCAGCAGGTTTCCACCTGGATGACGCACCCTTCTCTCTGGCCTTGTTTCTAGCCCACGCAACTTCCCATAGCCCTCCTACATCTCCTTCCTCCTGCAGTTCTCAGGGGGCGCTCTAGGATCCCACCCTCAGTCCAGCCTCTCCAGGTCTCTCGTGCATGCACAGTGGAATATTCCAGAAGCCACAGATGTGTGGTGACATCACAACATGCACAGTTACTGGAAGGCACACACTGTATTCTCAACTTTTTAAATGTTTCTAATATGGTAAATTTGGTAGCTACAACTTCACTGGGAGTCCTCATATTGTTTAAGTGTAAAAGGGTTCTGAAACAAACAAACAAAAAAAGCTTGAAAAACTCTCTAGTTCTTTCCTAATGCTATTTATGCTAAATGTGCACTACACACTTATATGCTTATTTGCTATGATATGTAAGTTATTTACTTTCATATGTAAATAACTTTTCAAGGAGGGGGTAAGGGAGGAAAGAAAGAAGGAAGGATGGAAAACCCAGAGCTCTTACAGAGCAGCAGGTGAGGACATGTGGACTATCATACACGCTAGAACTGCTCGGACTACCTGGTGAATTTCAATTCCCTCCAGGCTTAAAAATCAAGGGGAACAGTTAATGGAACCTCACTCCAATTCTGTGACAATATAGAAACTAAAACTTTTCTCAATGTTACTTCAAGCTTTGCAAATATGTAACCAAACAACACATTTGTCTGAAATTTTTCCAAAGCTATTTTTTAGTAAATATTTCATCACATGGACCAAAAACAAAATTTTCTACAAGACAGTAGTTTTTCAGGGCACCCACCATAAAATGACTATTTTCTGAAAATGCAGGAACCTCTCCGAACAAATGATCCAGGCACTTGCTTTAATTCTACTTTCGACTGTGACTGGTCAAATCGGACACATTGTAATATACATGTCAAAACCTGTGATTAATTATCTTAAAGATAACCAGAAAATTTCTCACTACTAAAATTGTTTAATCAAAATAAAATGAAGTATTAGAATACTTAATGTATTTTAATGTAGTTAATAAAGAATCGAGCATTTAGGATTCACATATAAATGTCAGGTTGAATAAATTAAACAAAAATCTCTTCAATTTTGGTCCCTGAGTTTTGGTCCCTTAAAACAAAGTAGTGCCTAAAGAATCACTCTCCCATGGTAGCCCCTTGAATGGAGACGTGTTTCTTCTCAAGTACAAAATTCTATATAAGCTACATATACCTTCCTTTAGTGAACACAGGGCATGGCAAGGGGTAATGAACCATTTCCAAATTTACACACATTCAGGAATAAATTAAAAAATGAGTGTCTGACAGAAATAGGCCCTTTCTTAATGCTTTACCCTTTCAAAGAAGCGTTTACCTAAATCCATTTGGAAGTATCTTAGCACCCGAATGATATGCTCTTCAACTGATGATAACGGGATTATATTGCTCACCTCGCAGAGCCAGAAAGAGCAACTTATGGATCTGATCAGCATTGCACTGTCAGCACAATCCCAGTTACACACTTGGGGACAAGTAGAGGTTCAGATGCTGCCCAGGCACTGCGGAATCCACAAGCACATCAAAATACTTTACACAAGCTCATCAGAGGCACTAATCAGTCAGCCTTTGAAGGATTTCTTAAAGAAACTTTTGTAATTAGCAAAAAATGTGATTAAGACAAATTATTACATATTCATTCAGTGTAGTTTTGTAGTGTCACAGGCTTACTTTAGATTCTTCTGGATTCTAAACTATATGGCTACATGCAGAACACAGTAACCTGGATGACCTTTAAAGAAGCAAATTCTTTAAGTTAGAGATGTCAAATATCTCTGATTCAGATTACTTTAATGAAATGCAAGTAAGTGGTAATGCAGCAAAAAGTAGGGAAGCTAAGGGGAGACATTGCAATAAATGAAGGGTCAAATACTAAAGGGTCCACCCTTGCAGAAAGGTCACTGGGAAAGGATAAAGGTGTGTCAGATGGTTTTATCCACATTTCTTCTCATCTTGTAAGGTTTCTGCCAGCCTTCATTGGTTAGTATGCCTGATATACTATGTGTGTGGAGAGAAATATTATATGCAATGTCTTTCGAATTGGGAAATCCTTAAAGTTCAGAACTATTGGGAGAGTTGTATGTGTTGATTTCTAATTCATCTCACCATTGAGATTGCTACAGAATGATCTTGAATTACCGCAGATAGTAAAATAAAAGATATAAAACCATTTAACTCTACTGTGGCTTCTTAAACAACATAAATGGATCTACTTAGGTGAGGAAAGAAAGTATTTCTGGTATGATTTTCAAAATTTTATAATTCCTTCCTGTCCCATAATATTAATTCCACAGACACTCCCAATACTTGAAATCTGCTCATGACCTCAGTACTGGGGATTCAGCAAAAGACTTTGATGAACTTGTTAGTATTGAGGACTCCTCCTCAGAGAAAAGTAGCCAGTGCTCAGTCTGGATGTGCAGAGATGCAGCTTGGGAAGCCTGGTTTTAGGGTTACGTGATGTACTACACATGCCTGACTTCCACAGACGATTGGCAAGTGTCAATTTGTGCTACCTGTTTCGAGGGCAATTTGGAAATTTCTACCAAAATTAAAGCTCTACATACCTCTTAATCCTGTTAGGACTTGAACATACAGACACACCCACTGAGGAACCAGTGGACGGAGAGACAAAGCCACATCTCTCCTCACAGATACATTCAATCACATGAAATAACAAAGGAACACCAACCCAGATACAACCTAAGTAATGCCCATGGATGCGGAATTGGTTAAATACATCGTGATACACGCAGGTAAGGGAATACTGCACCGCTGCTAAAAAGAGTGAGGTACGTCTCCAGGTGCTGATTTGAAAAGCATTCTGAAACCTATTTTGTGAAGAAATTCAAGTACAAACCTCTGTAACATCCCACTTTTGTGAATGAAAAACTATAAGCTATTAACGTGTGTACTAAGCAATCCTTCACCCCCAACCCGGGAAAATACATAGGCATTGTTACTATGGTTCCATTATGAAAAGGGATTTGTGGTGGAGGTTTGGAGACATATTTGTAGAGGTATGCTAATGTCTAAAAAGAGCCCCTTCTTCCTGCTGACAATCTCAGGAAACCCAGTTGCGTTTCTGTGCACCTACAGCCTCTGCCCTCGACCTGCGCCATCGGAAGGCGGCAGTAGCAAATGCCAGCTTCAGATCGGATGTCCAGGGAACTGTTTAAGAAACAGAAGCCCCATCCTAGTCTTTGGGACCCCCCAGGGACCATCTACACATCTTCAAAGGGTCTCCCCCTCCGCAGAGTCTATCCCAACCATCCACTCTCTCGGGGATTCTCCTGTCCGGCCATTCCCGCAACACTTCCCTTCCAGGTGCGGTTTCTCTGGTGTACTCCATGGGAAAAGCGTGCTTCTGACCGCTAATGCACTTCTGGAAATCTGACTACCAGCGACACAGCCAACTGGCTCCTTGGTTTGAAATAAAATCTACAAAAAGGTCTGGCAAAACAGCACACGCTCCAAAATTGTCCTGATTTTATGCAGTCGCCTGTTTTTGCCGGATGTAAAGGATACATTTTGGGAGTCGGCTCCCCAGACTGCCCACGAGCAAGAAAAGGTTGAGCAAACGAGCAAGCAGCCAGAACGGAGCAGGCACAGTGAGGGCGCCTTCGCAAAGCGGCCCCCTGCCCTCGACCACCCACCTCTCCCCGCCCCCACCCGGTTCCCAGAAAGTCCCCGCGTGCACCGCACAGACCCCAAGCCCACCGCTCTCACCTGCCGTGCTCCCCGCGCGTCCATCCCCTAGCTGCCCGCTAGGAAACCTCGAATCCAAGAGGGCAAAGGGAAGGAGAACCAACACCGCCCTGACCTCGCCCCCCCCCACGACCGCTGGTCGCCCAGGATACCATAAATGAGTCCTTGCAGTCGTCCAAGTCATCCTCCACGCCCTGATAGACCACGCCCTGGGGCTCCTTCTTCGCCGCGGTGCGCAGCATGCTGCTCAGGTTGCGCCTCATGGATCGCACCCCGGATGCCACCTGCTGCTGCAGCTGCTCGCCACTGGTACCTGGGGCGACAGATCTCTGTGAGCGGGCACTGAGCGGAGGCCTGAGTCCGGAACGGCAGTCCGGACTCTGCGCAAAGCCGGGACACTTTTGCGAGGAGTTCCTGGCACTCCGCTTGTAACTTGGGAAGACGAACGAAGGGGCGCAGGGTGGAGGCGGGGACGCGGACTTCGTGGCTGGACGCACGAAGGGGGCGGCCTCGCGAGTGTCCCATGGGCTCACTGCTTTAGGCTGAAAGCGCGAATTTCCTGTCCCAATCTCCCACCCCCACCCCACCCACCACCACCACCCTAGTCTGGGTGTCAGATCAGGGTAGATCCAGCTAAAAAAATAAACATTAAAAATCCCCACCCCAATACCCCATCCTGGCCCACAGCTGTAGCAGGAGGGAGAATGAGAAAATAACTGGGTACATTGGGAAGATATCTATTTTTTAGAATTTTTGTTTTTTTCTAAAAGCCATTGGGCTTGGTTTTTCCTTGTCCATCTTGTTTTAGAAGCCTCTGATTAGGAGATACAGTTTTTAGAAAAACTTCCATTTTCTAACAGGTCTCATTTCCTCTGGATAACAACACCAATCCACTTAGGGTTTGGTTTTTTTTAGAATGGGTAATAAAATGACTGTTAGGTTAAGGTGAGTCCAGCTGTTGTTTTCCTTCCGCGTTGTTTGGGAGGCTTCTCTCCGTGGGCCCGCACTGTCTTTGTTAATCAACAGCTAGGTGTCAGCTGTGGAGTGGAAGGTGAATCTTCTCTGCTAGAGAGACTCGATTTTCATTTAGGTACAGACAGTGGAACGTCCGGAACATGTTGCCCCTGTTTAGGTCACAAGGTTAGAATGCAAAAGACTTCCTTCCAAAGCCAATTACACTTTGTACGGGAGAAAACGTTCCCACTCTCTTATTCGGGCTCTGTGTGTGCTCCCTTGAGACCCAGACACAAGTCCGAATGGATCCAGGCTCCCGCATGGGACTCACGCTCAATAAAAGTGCGTGGACTGCCTGACTCAGTGGCAGCCCCGGGCTGAACTCAAGGGCACTGGAGTGGTTATGACGATATTGAAGCACTGTGGGAAGGTCCCCGCAAGTCTTCCAATAGATATGACAGGTTGCCATCAATTCCACCCCTGAACTGGAATTCCGTAGAAGGTTAATATTGAAGGCATCACCAGTCATCAACCCCTGTGGCCTTCTGAAAGATTAGTGAAGGGTACAGCTAGTATTCGACTTTACCACCTGTAGTTTTCCCTTTAGCATTGTATTCATGAAGTACAGACAGGGATCAGTTGCATCCCTGGCTGTTGTTAGGTTGAAGTGGGGAATGTATTTGAAAAAAGTAATTAAAAAAAAAGATCCAAAGAGATAGGGAAAGAATAACGTTGAATCACTCTTGTCTGCTGGGATTTTACTTCAATTAGGTCCTCGTTTTCAAAAGAAGTGCCTCAGAGGAATATTAAGACTTTCTATTTGTTATTGTCAGTTTACTTTGATCGATTGCTTTTCTCCTAGCACTTAGTTGTAAAGGGTCATTAAGGCGAACAGAATGAAGAGGAGTCAGGAAGGGGTCATTCTGGAAGCCTGGCAGAGGGCGGTTCCAGGGACAAGCATCAGCTGCCCCTGAGACAGAGGTGTGCGGGCCTGGGAGCTCAGCCTTGGGGGGTGTGCTGGGAGGGGGCTCCCAGGAGGTCAGAACCTCCTTCCTTCCCTGTAACTCTCTGGCTTCAGCTGCCAGCACAGATTCCCTGCAGAGGAATACCTTCTGCACTCTTGCTTCTAAATAAAAAAATATACAGAGAGGGGAGGTGCTTACTAGCCCCTTTCTGATGCTGCTCCCCAATTAATACTTGCACACCATCTCTGTACCCCTGTAGTCATGGGTTCCCCCACCACTCTTCCCAACACAGCATGCCTTTTCTACGTGCAACTTGAGTTTTCCTTTATGTTTGTGGCTCTGTATATCTGGTCCTGTCTGCCTCCTGTTTTCCAGAAGTCTGACATTTCTAGACTGTTGGTAGCGTTTTTTGTTTCTCCACCTCAATTTACTCTTTATGACAAAAACTTTTTTTTGCCATTTCCTAGGATCTCAGGTGGGAAGGAAGGTAGGTGTGTGTACCCAAACACCTGTCTTCATCAGATCGCTGTTTCTTAGGCCATTTTTAAAAACTCCACCCTGTTTCTGCCAAACTGCATGGAAAGGAAAATTTTTGTATACAGCGTGCCCTAAAATATTTAAGTTATATTAGAAAAGGGTTGAGTCAGAAGGCAGGGAGAAAACTGATATTCGTGAGACTCCACTACTCACAGGTCATGTTTTTAGTTTGGCGACAACTGAGATTCAGATGGAAAATTCTGGTTAATATGCATAAATCATGAGATATATTACACATGCATATCACTGTGAAATGCTTTTTTTCTACCAGGGAAACTCCATGTATTTCATTACAGAGAGTCCCGAAGCAGATTCTGTCCTGCGTACTTCCTACAAGACCAATGGATACCGCACCCTTAGCAACCATGGTTTAGAAAGATTATTGAAACAATTAATAAAAATGCAAATCTGGTTAGATTAGTTAAAATGTCATATATTTAAAAAGCTAATTAAGTTGACACCCCCCCCATAAGGGAAAACTTGCTAAGAGTTAAATAATTGTGTCATGGAAAATAGTATATCAAATTTTAGAATGAAGTAAGGTATAAAATTTATTTTATTTGTATTAAATTCTTATAAATATATGTTATTCCTTAACTTAATCCAATGAGGGAATTAACCTTTATGTTGTAAATTTCTGTTTCTAACTATTTTAACTGAAGCAACAGCTACAATCATAGGATGGAATTAATCTTACACTGTGAAGTTTTTTACTTATAATTATTTAACTAGAACCAGTAGCCAAAATTTAAAATTTATTTCCATGCTATCTGCCAAGCCTCTCAGTGAACTCTGAACAATCATAGCTGGAACAGAATTAGATGTGAAATAAAGTTATATTTCATCCGATTCATGATGGGAAGAAACTGGGACAGACTGAAACTAAATAACGTCAAATATAAAATCTACATTCCTCACAGTTGTGACCTAAACTGGCATTTCAGATGTATCTTATGTCAGAAACCTTGACTCATCTAACAACTGAAAGTTACAAGATATTGAATAAAAATTACGCTCACCTTCATACATGGAGATTGACATCCAGTTCCTGGGGTTACACAGGCAAAAGCACCCAAGGAGAGAACTGTTCCTTTTTTCACTGTCAGTAGGTGGCACCCACTTTTATAGACCTGTGTAGTTATACAAGGGGTGGTTCATTCTAAGAGTCAATATTATGCTTTTTTATTGGACTACATAATATAAATGATGGGTGAACATTAAATTTTCATAACTCAAGCTTTGAAATTTCATTACCAGCTACTGAAACGGAATCACTTAATTTAATTATTGCTTGTAAGTTTATCTCACCTACATGGCTTCTTTTATAATGCTTACCACAAATCAGAATAGTTAATAGCCAGGCTTAGGAGAATTATCTAGCTGTTGTGGAAAAGTAATGGCCATCCTTCTACTGGATAAAAGAATGGTTGCCAAGAAAAGTCAGTGAAGGGTGGCAACATTGTCATTTGCTTGTTTAAATCTGTTACATAGCAGTAAACTGCAGGCAAAATTGAGTTACCCAACAGAACATTATCAGTACAAATGTCTCATACCATAATTATGTGCCTGTATCTAACACAGAGAAGATTCAAAGAAAAATAAATTTCTAAAAAGAGTAGTTAACAAATTACCCTGTGAAAACGAAAGTTTTAAAAAGTAAGCTAACATTGGACATCAAATATAACAGCTTGATTGAAGATACCTCGTCTGATGCATTCTCTGTTTTCTGACCTAAAGCATTTTTATTCACTCATTCAGTTATTAATTCAGAAACATGTATTGAGCAGTAACTACACACTAGGTAGTCTAATTATTGTAATAAGAATTGGTACCTCAGCCCTGGCTGGTGTGGCTCAGTGGATTGAGCACTGGCCTGTGAACCAAAGGGTCATGGGTTTGATTCCCAGTCAGGGTACATGCCTGGGTTGCAGGCTAGGTCCCTGGTGGGGGTCACATGAGTGGCAACCACACATTGATGTTTCCCTCTCTTTCTCCCTTTTTTCTGCTCTCTAAAAATAAATAAATAAATAAAACCTTAAAAACTAAAAGAATTGGTACCTCAATCATGAAAAGTCTGAAACATTTTTAATCATCCAGAACCCTTTTTTCAAGTGGTAGCTCAGAAACCAACGTCCCTCCTATACAGTGACCCCGTCGTCTTCATCTCACAGCTTCCCATGTGGCCACATTCATTTGTATGAAGCCACAGAAGAGGCAAAGGCCTGGAGCAGCTGGAGGGGTGTTGTTCTGGGCCAGTGAGGGGGCCGGGAAATGTGTCCCCTGAAGGTGCTGTGGGACCAGAGCTATAGGTGGGAGGTTGGTCAGGGAAGGCTCCCTGAAAGAAGCAAAGCTCATCTTATTTGATGAGTGGCAGTTAGTCAGGGGAAAATTGGGGTGGCAAAGGATGATGCATGTGAACAAGATCACTGTAGACTGGGGGAAGAGTGTGGGCAAATCATGGAAGTGAGAGAGGATGGTGAAGGAAGGGCCTAGCAACATGGGCTCTCCCAAGGAAGCAGAAGGAAAGGATGGTGGATGCTTTTGTAGTTGGGTTGTCCATGTTATAGAGTTTCAAATTTTTTTTGAGCTCTCTCCAATAGCATTGTCAAGGATGAAGCAAGCAGGCCAAGAGTAGGGTCAGTAAAATCAGTAAGAATGGCACAGTGATCATACAGGCAGAAAGCATGGAGCCCTGGATGGTGGTAATGGAAATGAAGAGGGAGGAAGGATTTTCTGGACCTCTGGGACCTGGGCACTGCTGAAGTTGGAGGACAATTTGAGAGTAAGGTGAGTGAAGGGTGGAGGATCTAGAATGACTTGGAGGTCTGTGATTTCCTGGGGAGGAGAGAAAGGGAAAGAAAAGTTGGGTGTATTCAGAGAGAAAGGAGGGAAAGATTCCGTCACTCAGAAAGCCAGGAAATGAGAGAATTTCAAAATGGTAGAAAAATTTAACTTTCCTCCAAAATCTGCATAAAGATGAAGAGAATGAGGACCAAAAACTGTCTTTTCAATATGGAGACTAGAATCTCACTGGTGACCTTGCTAAGAGCAGTATGATCATTTAAACCTACAGCATAATAATACACATTTCAATAACATTGGAAATGATAGCACATCATGTTTGTTATAAATGATAGTACAGTTTACTTGAGTGTTTAATTGGTTCAGTTATAGGTAGAAGGGGCTTTGATAGTTATCACAATAATATTGGGTAAAGTTTAAGATGAATTTGAATACATTCTGAATATTAAAAAAAAATCTCTGGTTCATCTGAAGCTCCAACCCTGATATTTCTCCATGTGAAGACTTTCACCTCTGCCAACATTTGTTCAGAAGTTTGGTGATGATAATGCACATCATTGTTACCACTAAAACATCACGGTGAGGGGAGCAGTTTGCCATAATGTTGTCAATGATTCAACGTCAAAGTAATAGAAAATGATGCAGTAAGCAAGAGTGATGACTTGTGGAATTTATAACAACAGAATTTCAAGGTTATGCTGAATATGAAAGGAGTTTTCAAAACTTCATACTGAATAATAATTTGCTTATGTTATTATTTAGTTGTCAAAAATAAACATTTTAATAAAGTTCCATATGCAGTATAAAATCTCAAGGAAAAGAAACAGCTTATAGAACATTAATAAAACTGGAAGTGGTAGAATGCAAAAGTGAGTTTTTACTAAGAAAATAACCTCTCAAAAATTAAAATGCAATACTACATTATCTGCAATGACAAAATCTCAAGAAATAAAAGTGATGCAGAAACCCCACTATTAAATATATTTGGTTATTCAATCATTGATAAAGTGAAATGGAGTTCTTTACCATCAAATATTCTTTGAGAAGCTCAAAAGCCTAAGTGGAGAATGACCTGCATTTATTTTAAATGTATAATATGGTGGGTTATCACAAAGAAAAAGAAGAGAAGTCACCTCTCTTTTACATTTGATTGTTTTTGCTTATTTGCTTTGTGTGTCTGTACATGTGCGGGGGAGGGGTGCTCACCAGGGGTGAGGTAAATACAATCATCCATATTACAAAGTAAAACAATTAGGCCAATATAGGGAACACGCCAAAAGCTGGTTTTCCATTATGAAATCAGCAAATCCACTCCCAAATTACTGTCTATCCACAGAAGCTTTCACAAATGCTCTGCTGAACCACATTCTTCCAAACTGAGGGTCCAAAAGGTCAGACAATGACAGAATTTGAATCATGAAGACCACGGTTGGAGTTCCTATCTGCCATCTGGCAAATTTTGTAACCTTAGGATGGTCATTTAATTACTCCAAATTTCTGATATCTTAGACACAAAATAGAATAAAGCCAGCGTTATTAGGGTGATATTGGAAACAAATTAGACAATGGAAAAGAAAATGTTACTAAACTGTGAAGTGCTGGGTTTTACAAGCAGCATTACAAAATGCTTATTTATTATGCTGATGACCATTTCTGTGCTATAAGAAAGCATTAGGAGCACAACATCAGACGGAACATTTATTAACCTTTCAGGTGGAGAAACATTAAATCTTGGACTTTTCTAAAGTCAAAGGTGCTTTATTGTGGTTCTTGGGAATAAGATAAACACTTGGGGAAATAACTGTGGGGTAATTTTTTTAATTGAGCCACTGGAATAAAAGGGAAATAATGTTTTGTGGTCCGTCTTCACCCCAGAGTCACCAAGACACTTACAGTAATTACCGGACACCGTCTACTCTGCTGATGGCTAACATCTCCCGAGAGTCACGAACAGCCAGGGTACATACTTATTATCTCATTTAAGTGCTTCACATTTATTACCTCCTCGAATTTGCATGGCAACTTAGGAAGTAGGTCCTTTACTTTCTTCATTTGTAAAATGAAGAAATTCAGGCATTTGTTCAGTGGCCATTCCCAGTCAGTGTGCAATAGCCCTGCCTTATCCATGTTTTTGCTCTCTGTGGTTTCAGTTACTTGTAGTCAACTGCGGTCTAAAAAATGATGCGGAAAATTTCAGACATAAACAATTCATAAGTTTAAAATTGCACACTCATCTGAGTAGCTTGAATAGCATGATGAAATCTGCAGATGTTCCCCGCCATCTTGGTGAGAGGGTCTTCTGTCGCCCCAGAGGACCCTGACACTGCGTCACAATGCCTGCGTCACCCTCCCTACCTCATGTCATCACAACAGCATTTCATCATCTTGCGTTGTCACAAAATGTTTGAGTATAGGACAATAAGATATTTTTAGAGAGATGGTATGCTCTTAACATTTGTCACAGTATATTGTTATATTGCTTTATCAGTTATTGTTAATCTTTCTATGCCCAATTTGTAAAAAAACTCTTTACTGTAGGCTTGTGTGTATAGGAAAAAACATATTATATGCAGGGTCCGGCACTATCTGTGACTTTGCACATCCACTGGAGATCTTGGCCTATATCCCCCAAAGATAAGGGGTGACTACCCTGTGTGGCTTTTAAGGGCTGTTAAGGATAGAGATTTCATAAAATCTTGGTTGTCAACGCTAACCTTTAAACCTCTGAGCATCAACAAGGTACTCACCTATTCCCTTCATTGCTTGGCTCTACACATATAATTGTTATTTTTATCTGTAAGCTCT
Organism: Tonatia bakeri; assembly: GCA_004024845.1. NCBI lineage: Eukaryota > Metazoa > Chordata > Mammalia > Chiroptera > Phyllostomidae > Tonatia > Tonatia bakeri. The sequence continues at coordinate 46,127 of PVIA01007700.1, forward strand.
GAGACTTGATAGTCTAATTCATTCCGAATATGTTTAAGAGACACTTCAGACAAAATGCCTGGCCAAGAGGAATCCTTCAAGAGAAAAATTTCCTGTGATGTAGTTAAAGAAAATAAAAACAAATTATAATTACTCAATTGCTCAGTAAGGTACAAAATTAATCCAAATTAAGGTTAATGTTGGGAGATGACCTAACCACAGAGCCGAGGGAGACAACCAGTTAATCTTCAATAAAAGCCAAATTGAGAACCAGGTACACATAATCACCCCCTTTCTTTAAAATTTGTGTTACTACTATTGAAAATCTCAAGGGACATACCAGGTTTTTAAATATTTAACAACATTTATACTAAACCTCAGTTTACATATTGAAATAAAATATTGCAATGAATACATGGCCAAACATTTTCCCCTATTTTAAACAAGACGTCCATCAATTAACACTGGCTGAAGACCATCTAGGTGCTGGAGATACACAGAAAGAAAGACAGGTTGCTGGCCTGAAGACCTTCTTCTAGAGAGAAAAACACTTAGGGGTGATTGCAGGTCCAGAGGTGTAGAGAAGGCATTTCAGGGAGTAGAAACAGCAGAAAACGCTAGAGGGCCTGGAAGTCTGCAGTAACTTCTTTAATGCTCTGAAGAGCCCGAAACTGATTAGGTGAGTGGCTGCATGGGTAGGAAGTAGTGAGATTGTTAAAGGGCTTTATCTCTCGTCTTACAAATTGTGTGAGACATCGAAAAGGGGGAGCAACGCTCAATTTGCTGCTTAGAAAAATAGTCTGGGCTGGTGTTAGGAAGGGGTTGAAGGCTGTCTTGCAGCCTGCCAAGGCCGGGCAGATTCACTCTGCGTTCAAGCAGATGGAAGAAAAATCGCAGAGCTGTGGGAATGCCTGACAGGCCTTTATTCATGGGTGGGCAAGCCATGCACGCTACAAGCTGTGTGTCCCCCAGCCGGAAGCCCCCAACTCTCTTATATACTAAATGCACACAAAGCAGACAAGGAGCCAAAATATGGTATAATGCAGTGTGATTTGGCACATGTGAGCCCACTCAATGCTATAGGAATAATTTATCGGGCCCCGTCTCAAGGCTATAAGGATACATACAGCTTATCTTAGTTCCCCAGACATCTGGGTGAGGGGGTTTGCTCTATAAAGACACAAAACCTAAAAACAGGGAAATGGTTAGAAAGTCATAACAGGCAGGTGATGACATGGGTCTGAGTGGAGGCAGGCCCTTATGCAAATAAGAAGGCCTAGTGGATGGAAAGGCCCAGTGAAACGAGTAGGAAATAGCAGTAATTGTAAGCGATTCGTGTGGATACATGAATGGGAAGTCTGTCTGAGATAGCTATTTCTGGATGGTTGGGGGTATCATTCCTCTGAGGTTCAAGAAAGAAGTCCGAAACTTAAGCACTGTTGAAAGTATATTGGAGTAAATGAAATCTACCAAAATGAGTAAGTAAAGCAAAGATTGCAAGGCAGACTAGAGCTGTAAATGACTAGCGATTTGTGGAGAAAGAAAAAATACTGTGCCAGCGAGTAACATTAACAAGAGTGGCACAACAGGGAAGCCGTCCCGTCCAAAGCCAGCTACCCACTCACAGTGTGCCCCGTGCACTGTCAGCACTGACAGTCCCTGAACGCTTGTTAGAAATGCAGACTTTCAGGCCAGGCTCACAGCAGCTGTATCCAACTATTCATGTCAACAGCAAAGTTTGGGAAACTTTGGTCTAAAAGATTTAATTGCTTTCCTGCTCTAGGTCATTGTTTTCATGTGGGAATACGGGCCTGGTATGGTCAAGCCTTCTGATTTTTCAAGAGGCAATCTCCCAGTTTCAGGAATCTTCCATTATGATCAACAGATTCGGTGTTTATAGTGCCAAATGTTGCCTGATTTTCTACAAAGTTGCCTCATCGCTATTTTAGTGTTGTGTCCTAGTCTCAAGGGTGTGTAGCCGTATGAAAAATTTAAAACATCAGGAAAACTGTCTTAGCAAATGCAATAAATATTTGGGGAGTAGATAAACTAAGATGTGTTTATTCTGGACTAGTAACCACCATGTGATCTCCATCTTCCTCTGTTGATTTGTGTGTGTGTGTGTGTGTGTGTGTGTGTGTGTGTGTGTACAGACTTTTGGGAAGCTTTGATTCATATCACAGTGTTATTTTGATTTAAGGAAAATAAGTTTGTGATCTGGTGTATCAAGATGAAATATCATCAGAAGTGCATCTGTTTTTAATGACTTTTGTGTGGTGAACTCTCATTCAACTATTCACACTGCTTTCTACTGATTCTTTGTGGAGTTACTGTAAGATTAAAAATATCTGCTCAACTATTATCTTCATTTCAATTTATTGATTTAACTAGAGGAAGTGTACAAAAGTGACCTGACTTATGAGCTTCCTGTTAAAAACGTGTATATAATATATGCGTATATATGTTCCTAGGACATGTAAGTTGTTTTTCACTTGTTTTTCGTGTTGATATCTGTTGGCCTACATCGGGTCAGCTTTCATGTAACATGTGTTAGAAAATGCAGTGCCGGCAAACTTGTGTGAGGACGTTTGTTGAAGACGGTGTGTGACAGACAACCGCAGTCCAGCCCAGGACAAACGTCATTCCTTGCCTACCTGATATCCATTCCATCATTTTCTTTGATAGCAACTGATGAGCCCCACAAACTAAGCCATAGTAGGTCTACACTTATCATGGAAATCCCATTCCTCTTTACCAGTGATTGGGTTCGACATGAATGCCTACAGCTTGAGATGAGAGGAGCGGTGGCTTCCGAGAATATTTTTCTCCTTGGTTGAAGGAGAAAACCATCTGATGAAAAGCCCTTTTCTATCTGCCTGCCTCCTTGTTTCACCTTTGGACATTGCCAAGTGAAGATCTAATGCCTGGATCTGCAGCAACTATTTTGTGACTTGAGGCAAACAACATGAGAATGGGAGTCGGTGTGCTAAGAGTGGTACAGAAGGATGAACAGAATCTGTGTCTGTGACATGGCTATTGAGCTTTTGAACCAACTCTGGGACTACTTTACTCTGTACTTCATGCTAATAAAATAACTAAGCCTCTGTTTCTCTTGCAGTTAAAAACATTCCTTCTCTTCAGGTTCTGGGACCCAATAGCCACATGTATGTTGGGGGAGGTTTCCCCACACCAACAAACAATTCCTCAGACTCCAACAAGATATCCTATAATTCAACTCAATTCCAACACTAGAGACAACATCTGACTCCACAGATTAAGGGCTCAGTCCCCAAGGCTAACCCCTCCCTCTTCGGATGCCAGTAGAAAGTCCAGGTTGTTACCTGTACTTCAGACCAGTTGGTTATAAATCAGAGGTTCCCACCACCTCCACCTTGGCTTCAATTAATGTGATAGAACAGCTCAGAACTCAGGGAAACCTTTTTTCTTACTAGATCAGCAGTTCATTATAAAAGGATAGAACTCAGGAACATCCAGATGAAAGAGAAGCATAGGGCACAGTGTGAAGAAGGGTTCTCCCAGACCATTCTCCCCAAATCTCCATTTGTTCACCAACCCAGAAACTCTCTGAACCCACTTCTTTGGGGTTGCTATGGAAGCTTTATTATGTAAGCATGATCGATTAAATCATTGGCTATTGGTGATTGCCATCAATCACTCAGTCTTCAGCCCCTGTGCCTTCCCAGGAAGTCAGGGGGTGAGACTAACAGTTTCAACCCTCTGGTCACAGATTAGCTCCACTGGCAACCAGCCCCCATCTTTTGGTTAATATAACATTAACCTAACGTTATCATTATGTTAATGTAACACTGTTATAATTATTAAAACAACATTTAAAAAGATACCTTACTATAGGACTCTCCACTTTAGAAATTCCAATGGTTTTAGGATCTTTCTGCCAGAAAGATGGATGAGGACCAAATAGATATTTCTTACTACAAATCGCAACATCACACCTTCTCATATATAGCCTCTCCCAATTTCTCATTGAAATGCCGGTGATGACACAGGGAATGTACTGGTAACTCATTCTAAAGACCAAACAGCTACCACATAAAAGCCCTTCCCACTCCCCTTTTTCCTCTATTAAAATTGACACAAATTTGGAAGATGTCTCTTGGGTGTTGGAAGAAGTGGAAATCAATTAAAATCCAGCAGAAATCAGTCCCAAAATGTTGGCTTTATTTTTTTATTGGGGACAGAACAACTCACTACCTTTATGTTCAAGAGAGATAATGAGCAGGAGTTTCTTCCATGACCTGCTTCTCTGTTGCTGAGGCCAATTACAGTGCAGGAAGAATTAGTAGTGATAGTTTTGCTGATGTACTCCTGCTTCTATTCATTAAAAAGTTTTCCAGAAAAGCACCATCATATGTCAAGGGTTTAGGCTCACTTCCTCAGTGATGACTCAAGGCTCCGAACGACAGGACATTTGAGTAAATATAGGTCAGGGTAATGTAAATCCCTCTTACCATCATAATAGTTTGTATCATCTGTTTAAACATCCTGTGCTCAAGAAGCACTGTGATTCCTTCGTATAAATATCTAGCCCACAGCAATAAACATGGCTAGTATACTACTATACGTCACTGGAATCCACAAAGCTATAATTTGTCGCAGAAAGCAAAATCTTTTTTGGCCACTTGAATTATCCTATGACCCTTCTTATAATTGCTAATTAAAATATGGATTTTTAAAAAGCAATTTTATTAAATGTAGTTGCTCATTTGCGTCATTTCAAAAATAAAATGTAGAAAAAATCATTTAACAAAACTAGAAAACTTTATTACAGAGACCCATAAGAGAGCCCGATTTTAAACATAGAGTTTAAGACTGTGACTCTGTGTGTGTAACATTCAGGGAATATTGCCATTTATTCATTAAATAAAACATTAGTAACTAAGTAAACTTGCTTATATTTATGTAGATGTTCATAGGGTTAAACTAATAGATGAAAAATAAGTCAGGAAAACAATAAAAATAATACGGGAATTAGATCCCATATTGAAGGAACTGCAGAAAAGAGTGAGCTTCTCATGAATTAACAAAAACTGGGTATGTGCTGTTTGGAAACCTGAATGCTAATTGCATATTTGTAATATTAAGGGAATATTGCCACCAGTTTTTAGGATAACGTTATTGTAGCTGTTTCTAAAAGAGTCTTACAATTTAGAGATGCCAATGAAAATTTTTACAGATGAAATAAGCGATGCGGTGACTGGAATCCGCTTCACGACACTGGGAAGTGGGACTACTTAGAAGAGCGTTCATCATCATCAGACAGCCGTTGCTGAGCATTGTTACATGGTGGTTCATTTCGCTATTTGGTCTACATCTTAAACAACCTTGTAAGGAAAATCTCAACTAATTTCCACAAATCGAGCACCCCTGTGTAGATGGCACCCACAGCAAACAGAATATTTCCAGATCCTCAGAAGACCCCACTTCTGCTGCTTATTGTAATATCCCCACTTTCCCAAGGGGGGTCCCCACCTGGCTTCTCACATTGTATCTTTGTCTATTTATGTAACTTTATATCAGTGCAACACTCCTTCATAGCTTGGGAGTTTGTTCAACATTAGGATGGGATATTTCAAACTGTTTCATGTAGTTGTAAATCATTCATTCTCACGGATGCATGTTCCCCAACGTGTGAATCTACCACCATTCACCTGTGCATTCTGGTACTGACTGACCTTTGGAAGTCTCATGTTTTTTGCTTTGCAAACAGTGCCACTGTTAAAAGTCTGTTTTATGTCCTGTGGCAAATGTATATTCATCCTTTTTAGGTTGTTATTGTTTTTGAGAATATATCTAGAATTATTGGACCATGGGGTATATATATGTGCAGTTATAATACATGCTACTAAACTATTTTCCAAGAGGGTTACACCAATTCATACTCACACCTGCACTGTTCTAGTTCATCCATATCTTTGCTAACATTTGGTATTGTCCACCTTTTTCATTTTTTATTTCTGGCAGGAGTACTGGGGTATCATGCTGTGGTCTAAATGTACAATTCCTTGATAACAATGAAGTTGGGCATCTTATTATAGGTTTACTGACCATTTGGATATTTTCTTTGGTGATGTATCTGTTAAGATATTTTATCAAGATTTTTTGGATATCTACATTTTCTGATTGGTAAAAGTTCTTTATACTTCCTAGAGAAAACTCTTTTTTCAGTATACATAAGAGAATGTCTTTCACTCTGAGTTGCTTTTATTGTCAGTGGCATCTTTTGATATACAGATAGCCTTAATTTAACATATCCTTCTTTGCCAGCTTTTCCCTTGATCTTTAATGCATGCTGTGTTAAGTATTTTAAGCAGTCTTTGCCTACCTCAAGTCACAAAGGTGACTTCTCGCATTCTTACCGAAAGCTTTGGTATTGTATCAGTCCACACAGATCGACAGTGTACATGGAATTGGTTTTACACATGTAGTGGAGAGTCGACGGATACTTGTCCCTCGTGTGAACATCTAGCTAACCCAGCACTGCTATTTTTTTTATTTTTATTTTTTTGCAATGATTAATTATGTTATATTTTATCTTTTTGGGGCGGCAGGCTAAAACAAAGGTTTTATTTTTTTAATTGTTGTTCAATTGCAGTTGTCCCCATTTCCCCCCATTACTCTCTCCTGCCCTACCCACCCCCACCTCTCACATTCAATCCTTCCCCCCTCTTTGTCCTTGGGTCCTTTACACACATTTCTTGACTTGACCCTTCCCCTTCTTTACCCTGTTATTCCCCTCCCGCTTTCCTCGGTTCACTGTCAGTTTGTTCTTTATTTCCATGTCTCTGGTTCTATTTTGCTTGCTTGTTGCCAGCACCATTATTAAAAAGCTGTTTTTGTCTAGTGCACTTTCCAGGTCAGTTGTCATAAAGCAGGTGACTAAGTAGCAATAGGTTTGTGTCTGAAGTATCTGTTCAGTCCTTACATTCAGTTTGTTGCCTGTCGTTGCACTGATGAAACAGTCTCAGTGCTGTTGATAGTTATTTAATATCCTGTCTGTTAACAACAATATCTAAGTCATTCATGGGTCAGTTGTCTGTTTAGTAATTGTTGACTCTATGTGAGAAAAAAATGCTGTACAGAACCATATGGGCTCTAGTTAAAAGAACCACAAAGGCTGTGGTTGAAGTAATTTTCTAGAGGGGTGTATGTGTGTATATGTAAGTGTGTGTGTGTGTGTGTGTGTGTGTGTGTGTATTTTTCCCCTCCTTGGGAAGAGAGAGGAAAAAATGAATACCTCAATTCAGTCAAGGATTGTGCTAAGTCAGTACTGGGTTACAGTTTCAATAAGACTCATTCTGGGTCTGATTCATATGTATTTTTAAATCATGTCCTTTTGGGAATGTTAATGGAGATGATTTTGGTGCATGCTTCCTTTGTCTTAAAACATTGTAGGAGATTTTTGCCTTTCGAGGTTCTCAGGTGATACTTTTAAATCCTTACCCCACTACACACATAACATTACCTTCTGTCAAGAATCTTGGGGAATACTGGCTGTGTTATTAGGTAGTGAAATTACCCAGCATCCCACTCTGCTTTTTAGAAGTGTTTTACATTTTCCTCAGCCACCTCCGCAGACCTGTGAGAAAACTACTATGCACTGAAAACCCTCAGGTCTCCAATTTATTACTCCAGCCCCATATCACCACTAAAAGCTTTGCTGGTCTCTCCTTTCTCTTGTAAGATCCCTCTATGCGTTATAAAGTTGATCTTTATCCCAAAGGAAAGACATGACTGTTATCATGTATTTTGGCAGGGTGTCATCTCACTGTAATTTCATTTCATCCCTTTTGCTTCTGTTATTGTACAATTTGAGGAGTTACTGCTCAATGGATGCACAAAACCCAAATGGATTTTGGAGAGTCTGTGAATCACCGAAAGTGGTATTATTTTATGCATGTATTTGTGTATAATTTTTCCCCCTAGGGAAATAGTGTATAGTTTTTGTCAGGTTCTCAGGGGAGTCCACGATCAAGTGAAATTCAAAATAACCACTTTAGCCACCGCTCACTTAACTGTCTTTGATGCATTTTGACATGGCATTTATTTTTTAAGTAATTTTATTGATTATGCGATTACAGTTGTCCCTGTTTTTCTCCCACTTATCCCCCTCCACCTTTCCACCCACCTGCCTTCCACCCGCCTGCCTTCCAGCATCCCTCCTGCCTTCTAGTATCCCACCCCTCCCCCCTTAGTTCATGTCCATGGGCTTGTGCATATAAATCTTTGGCTTCTCCATTCCTATACTCTTCTTAACATCCCCCTGTCTATTTTGTACCTACCAATTATACTTCTTATTCCCTGTACCTTTTCCCTCATTCTTCCCCCATCCCCATTGATAACCCTCCATTTCTGTAATTCTGTTCCTGTTTTAGTTGTTTGCTTATTTTTTGTTTTTTTTTTATGTTCAGTTGTTGATAGTTGTGAGTTTGTTGTCATTTTACTGTTTATATTTTTTATCTTCTCCTTGTTCTTAGAAAAATCCCTTTAACATTTCATATAATAATGGCCTGGTGATAATGAACTCCTTTAACTTGACCTTATCTGGGAAGCACTTTATCTGCCCTTCCATTCTAAATGAAAATTTTGCTGGATAGAGTAATCTTGGATGTAGGTCCTTGCCTTTCATGACTTTGAATACTTCTTTCTAGCTCTTCCTTGCCTGAAAGGTTTCTTTTGAAAAATCATCTGATAGTCTTATGGGCACTTTTTTGTAGGTAACTAACTGTCTCCTTTCCTTTTTCTGCTTTTAGGATTCTCTCCTTGTCTTTAATCTTGGGTAAGTTAATTATTATGTGTCTTGATGTGTTCCTCCTTGGGTCTAACTTCTTTGGGATTCTCTGAGCTTCCTGGACTTGCAAGTCTATTTCCTTTGCCAGATTGGGGAAGTTTTCCTTCATTGTTTGTTCAAATAAGTTTTTGATTTCTTGCTCTTCCTCTTCTTCTGGCACCCCTCTGATTCAGATATTGGAATGTTTACAGTTGTCCCAGAGGTTCCTAAGTCTCTCCACATTTTTAAAAATTATTCTTCATTCTGTTTTGGCTGACTGTTTATTTCTTCCTTCTGTTCTGAATCATTGATTTGAGTCCCAGTTTCCTTCCCTTCATTGTTGGTTCCCTGTATATTTTTCTTTATTTGTATAGCTTTTTCACTTTGTATAGCTTTTATTTCTTTTATTTTGCAACCATACTCAATCATTTCTGACAGCATCCTGATTACCAGTGTTTTGAACTCTGCATCTGATAGGTTGTCTATGTCCTCATCACTTAGTTCTTTTTCTGGAGTTTTGATCTGTTCTTTCATTTGGGCCATATTTCTTTGTCTCGGCGTATCTGTTACACTGTAAAGGGCAGAGCCTTAGGTATTTGAAGCACGATCACTGACCGGCAGTGATTGCAGAACTCTGCAGATGGCTCGTCGACACACGAAAAATGAACATACACAGAAACAGGCAATTTTCTGTGGAGAAGTAGAGACGGAGTGGTCACTCTCTGAATGGAAATGGCCTTGGCCACCCTCTCAAGGGGAGGGCACACATTCTCCTGTCCCAGCAGGCCTTTTATTGGATTCATTTGTACAAGAATTCAGGTAAAGCTCATTACTCATTGCAGGGAAGTAAGGATTAAATAACAAGGAACTCTGAGGGCCTACTTTGAGTCAGGGTCAAAGAGCTGTAAAACTCTGAGGAACAAACTTACTTCCTCCTCAGACCTTTCTCATTCAACCGAGAGCATTCTAAACCAAGCAGTTTTGAGGATTTTACATATTCTTTCTTAGGCCTGATCACCTGAGGAACCTGCCCTTTCTAGTACAGGGCTGCACCACCCTGTCATTGTTTTAGGCTTAGGTGGAGCAAGGGAACTAAGGTAACCAAGAGATAAGGAGATTTTCTCACAGATGGAATGAGCACTCAGGCTTTGTCAAAGTGGGGTGGGGGGTGAGAGTCCATCACCCCCTTTTGCTGTAGCCCCCAAAGTCCTTTCCTGGGGGCCTCCCACGTGATCATGCCTGTCTTAGGTCGTTCCCCCCTTGGGGAATCTTACCCATCATTGGTTAACTAACCAAACATTGGGGACCAGGCAGGGTGAAGTAAAAGGAGCAGAAGCAGTGCTCCTGCCAGGGAGTTAAGCTTTTGTCTCCTTGCTGGCTTACAGTTCCAAGGTCGTTTCCTCAGCCTTAGCCTAGGTGGGGGTTATAGCTTCTGATACCAGGCAGGGTGGCTCCCAACAGGTATTTGCCAGGGCAGGGCAACCCACTTCACTGCATTTGGGTGCTGTACACAGAAGAAGGGTCAGACAGGGAACAATGCCCCTTGCTTGGCTCTCCCGCCACTTTTAGTCACTTTCTCCACTACCCACAAGTGAATTGGGCCCTTCTGTTACTGATTTCCAGGTGGGTGGGTTTGTGTATGTTCTAGGATCCTGGGCCCCTCCAATAGACTCTCCTATGAGGCTGGGAGTTTATCCTACCACTACAACCTCCACAGATTTTACAGCCAGAGGTTTTGAGGCTTTATTACTGTGCTGAATCCCTTGATTTTGTGATCTGTCTTACTCCCCAGTTGTTCTTCCTGGTTTACCCACAGAAAAATGTAGGACCACCTGGTCCTCCAGCCACCACCTTGTCACGTGTCCTCTCTGCCCCAGCTGCCCTTCTCCACCCCTCCTACCAATCTGGGTGAATGTCTCTCCTTTAACTCCTGATTGTGAGACTTCTACACAGTTTGATTTTCTGGCAGTTCTGGTTGCTTTATGTTTTTAAATTGGTTGCTGTCCTTCTTTTGGTTGTGTGAGGAAGCAAAGCATATCTATCTACACCTTCATCTTGGCCAGAAGTTCCCCTGAGGTGGAAAATTGTAGTTGCCTTTCTGACCATGCACCCTCCCCCTTTTCAGGAACAACCAACATTTTTATTTAAGGATCCATTTTCCACTATTCCTCATCCATATCTGAAACAGTTTCCCCTTTGCTGAGAGCCAGTATATTGCCTTTTTGCTCAAGAGAATTTAGCCTGAAATTTCTGCAAACTGCAACCAAAACCCTCCAATGACTCACTTTATCATACATTCTTTGTCCTCTCTACTAGCTGGCTTTGTTTTTTTCAGACAAGACCAAATGTTAAAGCTGTTCTGTCATTTGCTGGAACCAATTATTAATTATATGAGGAAACACCAACCTTGTCCTGGTTTTGAGTCTCCACACTTTGATTTATTATCATCAGCATTTCATCATTTTTTTCCCCCTCAGTGGCCAGGCTTGCTTACTTGCCATTGCAGACTTAACATTACTCCTTCCTGGAGAGAAGAGGTCACTTTTTGCTTTCCTTTTCTAGTACATTCTTCTGGATACCATCGTTGTTTTATTTTCTGGCTTCTTGCCCTAGCATGGGAAGATTCTTAAACAAAGTTTCTGAAATTCAACTTCAGCTCTACTGACTGTTTTTTAAATTACAGTTTATATAATATTATATTAATTCCAGGTGTACAACACAATGATTACACATTTATGAGCATATATACCTTATGAAGCTGACCGGTTCTTCAGTAATGCTTCTTGGCGGAGAGAGAGAATGTCATTCCAAATGACTGCAGACTAAAGCACTGGCTATTACCCCTCAACCATATTATCTAAACCTTCTTTATGAGAAGACTCCTCATCTAGATGGAGTCAGCCCAACTCTTCTGTAGATACTTTTTTCTTTTTTATACTTTTCTGTGGGAAATTGTACACACCAAAAAGTAGACGGACTAGGCATGTGATTAGTGTATGGTAAAAGCCCACTGACCCTTCTACTGAAACAACTAGAAAAATTAAGATAAAATATGCAAGCCAGATTGTTAAAGGGAGCAACAAGGATGTTTTTTTCAACTTTTCAAATGTGGCTCTCATCTTTCATTTAGACAGTGCCGGATTGCATTTACAGATTGATAGATAAACATAGCTGAAGTAAAGGTTTCTAATTATTTTGAACTAGTTACCTAACTTAGAACTACAGGTGAAGAGGTAGGATGAAATGAGGTTATAAATAGAGTTAAGCCAGTTTGGTATTGCATAAATACCAAAGGACCATAAATCTTAGGTCCTTTCTAGTGGATAGCCACAGTAGTCATTAAAAAAAAGACCCACAAAGCCTTAACCACTCCTTCACGGTCTTTTACCAGCTATAATGCAAGCAAATCTCAGACCAAATTCTGCCCACAGACATTCATTTAAAAATTGTTTAAACTGTATAAAACCCCCCTCTGTCTGTCATTCCCATATTAGCATCCTTGAGTCAGACACAAGAACATTGTAGAGGTAAGATTCAACAACATTAGGAAAATGGAAATCCTCCTAATGAGTGGTTGGCCACAGGACCATTCAAGGTTCATTCCTCGGGAGTTCTCCCTAGAAGTGCAGGGCATAGGACTTGCTAGATTTGCTCTCATCTCCTGTTCACGTAAGGACAGGAAATATTTCTCAAACACTTTAGCCAATATACACACTTTGAAGACTTTTTGCCCAGGAGATGTCATGTGTAATATATATATATAGGGTTTGGTGCTCTCTGTAGTTTCAGGATCTACCTGGGGTTTTGGAGAGTATCCCACACAGATAAGGGGGCACTACTATGTATTTATCCTTTGACCAACCATCTCACTTCTGGGACTTGATCCTATGTATAAAAAAATGGAAAATGTATGGAGTTAATTACTGGAAAACTGTTGCAATAGCAAACCAGTGAAGAACACCCAAGTGTCCACCAATGTTGAGCTTGTTAAATAAATTCTGTTTTATCTATACAGGGGCCTGCGGGCCTGGGCAATGGCTGCGCATGTGCTGCACGAAGGCATGCAGGACAGGAGAATAGTAGGAGGGGATGAATCCCATTTTAGTTGTGTTGAGTTTGAGGGACCCTGGGAAGGCTCAGGAATTCAGCTGGGTGACATGGGACCTGTGGTAGAATTGAATAATGGCCTCACTCCCCAAAAGATGTCTATGCCCTTATCCCTGGAGCCTGAGAACATCACCTTCCATGGCAAAAGGGATTTGGCAGGTGTAGTTGAGGATATTGAGGTGGGAGATTGTCCAGGTGGGCTCAGTGTAATAAAAGGGGTACTTAGAAGGGAGGCAGGGGAGGGTCAGCGTCAGGGAGGGAGGTGTGAGGATGGAGGCAGAGGTCAGAGGGACTGGCTCTGAGCAGGACAGCCTCTCTAAGTGGAAAAGTCAGGAACAGATTCTCTCCTAAAGTCGCCAGAAAGAATGCAGCTCTGCCTACACTTTAATTTCTTAAAACCCATTTTAGACTTCTGGCTTCCAGAACTGTAAGAGAATAGATTTGTGTTGTTTTAAGCCACTGAGTCCATAGTACTTTATTACAGCAGCAATAGAAAACTAGTGCACGGTCCAAAGCCAGCAACAGATTAGGAAGAAGATAAAGGCTTGGAGGCGTGAGGTGGCTGAGGCCGGGATCCTCAGGTGAGAGTGAACAGAAGCTGAATAAAGACGCTGACTGAATATGGGGGGAAATCAGCCTTTGAGCAGCCCTGGGTGAGAAACAGGTTTAAGAAGATCCATGCCATCAAATGTCCCAAGAGGCAATCCACAGGATGCCTGGAAAAATACTTTTGGAGGGGAGAGTGAGGTCTCAGGCAACCATAGCCAGGACATTTTTGGAGGGAAATGGCAGATGGCAAGAGGTTGAGCAGTGGCTGGTAGTGAGGACCAGACCAGACAGGTTGTGTACACATGGTCTCAGGAAATCTGGGTTTTGTCCCAACTCTGCCCAGCCTCAGCAGAGACCCTGGGCACAGTGGCACAAGGGCAAGATAATAGTCATGCCCTCAGATGATGGAAAAGAGAGACCCGAAGGCAGGGTGGGAGGAGAATGCCAAGCTGGAAAGAAGGAACATTCCACATCCATTTCACAGATGGAAAGTGGATGCTGTAATGCTCGGACAGGCTTGCAGAAAACTCAGCAAGCCCTTCAGTACCCCATAAGGCAACACAGTACTCACTACTCACAGTACTCACAGTACCACTATTCAGTTATGAATCTCCACATTTAATCAGCCTAGTTCTGTGCTGGGCACATGGAAAGCAAAGATTAGTGAGCTTCTTCTCCAGCCCTAGGAGATCCTGGTTCAGGGTGTGGGGAGAGAGTAAGCATATATCTCTCCCACCAGATGGGAAGCACCATGAGGTGTGGTGGAAGGAAGGAGAGCAGAAGGAACCACTTGCTTCTCCTTTCTCTCTGGGGACAGGGCAAATCCCTCAGAGGCCACGGAGGCTGCTGCAGGCCTGCTTCTGGGACTTCCCCCTCCCCAGGCCTCCCTCCAGCAGGACCACCACCTCTGCCAGCCCCAGGGAGGGACAAGGACACTGGGCTGGATACACTGTTGTTTTCCTCTTTGTTTTACACACAATGCCCCAGGAAAACATTTTGCTGATATATAATTAGACCAACATAATAGAATTGAACAAAGCACTTGGTCTCTTTTTAGACAAATTTGGCTTTTACAACATTCAAAGAGGATACATTAAAAAGATTAAAGCTTAGTTCTAAGATGTGGGAAAGGGGAGCAGATGAAAACACGCAGGGCATAGAAGGCTTCTGTTCCAAAACTCTTTACCCACTCCTGCGGTTATTCACATTATTGCCTGATTTTCTCTAATGCACAAGAAAGGCAACAAACCCTGCAGCCCTTTGAGAGCCCAATGAAATAATACTAGTGTTATTATTTGAGATACACTGTCTGCAAAAATGGCCTCAATGGTTACCTCCCTGTTTCCGGGCCTCTGCACACGTAATGCTGCAGTTTCACCCCAAAAGAGGTAGAGTCCAGAAAAAGCCCAGCCATTGTTAATATAATGGGAACAGTTTGCACAACATCGATGTAACCTGGCAGCCAAGGAGAGTGGACTGGAATGCGCATGTGTGAACAATGATGACTTCACTGTACTAGTCAGTGAGGGCAGTAGATGACACTGAGTGAGCATATGTACTGTGTGGCTACCACATTTAAAATGACTGAGCAAGTGCAGCAATGAATCTGCATCCAATTTTGTATTAAGCTTGAACATTCCTCCATGGAATCTATTTGGATGATTTAGAAGGCTATCGCTATGGGAAACTGGGGATTGGCAGTTTCATAACAACAGTGCGCCCACTCATGTATCACGTCTTTTGCAGAGTCTTGGCGAAACATCCAAGTACCCAGGTGACTCAGCCTCAGTGCAGTCCAGATTTGGTGCCCTGTGACTTCTGGCTTTTCCCAAAACTAAACTCACCTTTGAAAGGGAAGAGATTTTAGACCTACCATTGACATTCAGGAAAACATGATGGGACAGTTGACAGTGAATCAGAGAACTGTGTGAGGTCCCGAAGGTGCCTACTTTGAAGGGGGCTGAGGCATCATTATCCTATGGACACTATTTCTTGTGTCTTGTATCTTCTTCAATAAAAATATCTTTTTCATAGTGTGTGGCTGGATACTTTCTGGACAGACCTCATACAGGCTGCAAATTTCACCAGTAAAATCTATGTCTGGCATTCCTTCAACGACTTATCAAAGACTCAAACATTGTTCAAGGCACAGGCAACAGAAGTGCTTGCAGAAGCCACTTGTGTGGCATAGCCTTTTTGATGTGGCCTAGGTTACCTGTGATTTTTTGTCAGTGCAAGGAGACAGCACTGCTCTCTGCCTTGTTCTGAAAACAAAGAAAATAATCTGTTCTAGTTTTAATGTAGTGAATGGGTCTTTATGCATTTGTTGCTCAACAGATGTAAAGGTAGTAACTGAACAGAACTAAAGTTATTCAATATTTATTAGGGACCCCCCTGTGCCTCCTTCCACTGAGCCTGTGTAGCATCCAAGTGTGGATCTATGACACTTTGCAGGTAACATCACAACCTAATACCCTTTAGAAAAATCCCTTCCTGCTTAAATTAAGTAAACTCGGTTGCCTGCCACTGAGAATATTTATAGATACAAAGTCCAAGGACAGTATTCTGCAGCACTTTGCTAAAGATCTCTATGTGTGTCCATGGAGAAGTCCAGGTATGAGCCTTCACTGGGTTAATGCCACAAATTAGTTCCCAGTGCACTTAAGGGATAACATATGCAACATTATAATATACTAGTATCATGTTGATCTTCTATTTGGGGGATACCACAGTGTGGGGAGAGAGGATTAACCCCATGCCATACAATTCCCAAGACATGACTTGAGTTGGTGATGGGCTGGGTCATTCCCTGAAGCTCCAGGGTATCAACCTTGACCTTCTGCAATAGGAAACAGCTAGGAATCTGGAACTGGGTGGCAGGAACCTAAAGTGTCTTAGAAGTTTAAACCAGGAAAGTGTGCTTATTTTATTTTATTGGATTTAAGTTCTAAATGGGGATTTTTAACATTTTCCAAGAAAAGGACAAGATGGAAAGGCGTACAAAATTCATTTAGTGGCAAAATAATGACACAAATAAGAGCTGGTCCAGGAGTCAGGAATCCAAAGTGAAGATTCTATGTAGGTTATGTTTGCCTTGACCTTGTAGAAATAGCTCACATAAAGATATAGATTCTTAAATATGCCTTTTCCTCAGCCTCTTTTAAGTATTATTTTTTTTTGTGTGTGAAAAGGTTAAACTCCTTCAATGGGCTTTGGGGAAACAAGAAAAAGGACTTAGTGTTCTGGAACTAGTACTTTAAAGAGGGACAGGGAATTCTGAGGAACTGGGCCTAGAAGGCAACGTGGGAATCATGAGACAGTCTCCGGGGACGAGTATAGAAAGACAGAGGCTGGGAGGCCAGGTCTGCAGCTGTGACTGCCACATGCCACCCAGGGACTCACTCTAGAGCACCAGCTGATCAAACCACAAGACTCATTGTACTGCACCCGGATAAGGAAAGTCTTTATCTTACACCACTGAATACCTACTAGGAGTGCTTCTTCATGAAAGCAAACATACTTTCTTTTAAAGCATTGGAAGATAATGTAACTGATCAAGAAGTTACTTTAGCTTCTGTCCTAGAAAACCCAATTTGCTTCCAATGACAAATCGTACCAACAGTGGCTCACAGTGGCGTTAATACCACTGTTATTGGGATTAGTCAAAGAACTTTTGAGAATCCCATTCTCATCTCAACTCACCTTGAGACATCTCTTCTCCTTCCTAGATGATTGATGTTGAACTCTGTAAGGTAAACTCTTTCCTTTGACTCTGCTACACTGGTTTCCAATTACTGTTGCTGCCCCCACCCCTGGTTTTGACATTATTACAACTCCACAGGGTTGAGGTTTCTTCGGCACTTTTCTGAACAAGAAACTGCAATTCACTGTGGGAAGCTTAATAATATTAACATTGTACTCTCAGAGAGCACTTTCCATCTCCCAGTTGCTTAATGCTGGGCGTCACGGTACTCACTGGATGAAGACCATGTGGCTTTTAAAACCCATTAGCTTCTGAGGGCACCCCTGACCTCCCTCCCTTGGATCCAGATCATTTGTACCGTTTTCTTCTGGGAACGGCCCCAGCAACAATTATGCCCATTAGAAAGAGTGTTCTGTAAGTCTACCTTGATCTGAGGTCCAACTCTTTACTGAAATCTCAATTTAAGCTTTTCTCAGACACAATTTCTATCAAATTTTAGCTAGAAAGACACCTCATTCAGACATTCAGTCACAAACATTAGATTATATTAGAAGAGATTGAGAGTAAAGGGTTTCTCTCCCTCCTTTTTTTTTTTTTTTTTTTTGGCAGAAGTTAAGGTCATGTTCTTAGGACAGTTTACAAATATAATGAAGGAAATAGGTTACTTTTTAAGAATATAATTAAAATCTTTGTAAAATCTGAATTAAATGTTTTGTTGCGACTTCCAAATGTCTTTCATGTTTATATATTATACCACTACTGTGTGTGGAGAGGTTATACTGTCATGCTACATAAATGAAGAAATGGTACCTATGAAACAGACCAGGAAGATGCTCTATTGTTCTTGGGAAAGGAACCACACCCAACTCACGTTATGGTGACTCCATCATATGTAATGAATGCTAAGATTTTAAAAAGTATTTCCAACTTTTTATTTTAATGCCCAAGTAAGAGTAGCAACTTAAAAAAACTATCCTCTATCAGCATCTCTTCATAAAACAAATTTTTTTGCATCAAAATTGAACAGAGATCATAGTTGTAGATAATAAAATGGAATGGACTTTGTTTTATAATTTTTTTAAAACCCTGATTATAGCATCCTTTTCTTGATTTGCTGAGGATAGATGAAAACTTTATCAATTAAAAATAGGTGCTTTTAGGGTGTACTTTGTTTCTGAGTGTGATACTCTGCAAAATAGCCCACTATTAGGACCCGTAGAACAGCCCTTCTCGGGACCATGAGCCCAGTGTTGGTCCTCTGCTAGGACTGACTCTTTTATTTTTCCAAATTTATCTCTCCTTCTCACCCCACCTCCCACTCTTCCGCACCATCTAACCGCCCACACACACATTCACCACCCACCAGAATCACGCAGGAAAATCAAGGAATTTTTTTTTTTTTTTAGGATTTCACGCTAATTAGTGGCTTCATAAGTTATACCTTGATTTGCACATTTAAAACTCATGAAAACACTCTTCAGTCAAAGGACTGCATCTTTACTGGTCATTTCTCACAGAGTCAGGAAGTCTAACTTTTTTAAGTTCAGTAGGTAGTGCTAACTACCTAGAATTCAAGTCTTTCTTCAGCAGTGAAGATGAAGCCAGCTGCTCTAAAGATGTCCATGCCCTCCAATTCTTTGGGCTCTACCCTTAAAACACACTTGCACAGAAAAGCACTAAACTCTAGGACTTCGGGGCGGGGGGGCAGAATGCAGGAAGGGACGTGGAGACAGAGACCCTCTGGGATCGGGCAGAGCAACAGGGCGAGAGGCCGAGTTGGCCCTGACCCTCACACTAGCCCCTTTTCAAAAAGCGTGGGAGTGCCTTGCGCAGGTGCTGTGCCGCTAGAGCCTTAGCCACCACCTGCAGTAACGGTGAACAGTAGGATGATAGACTTGGTCCCTTTTGAGATTCCCACTGAGAGTGACAAAACCTTGCTGGTGTGGGAGCTGGGCCCTGGACCCACAGCGGAGGTCTTTCACATCAGCTAAGGCAGAGGGGAGTGAGGGATGAAGAACCGTCTACCTCGGACCACAAATTTTCCAATGATCCCTCTTGTGTTC
The DNA here is from genome assembly GCA_004024845.1 of Tonatia bakeri. Lineage (NCBI taxonomy): Eukaryota > Metazoa > Chordata > Mammalia > Chiroptera > Phyllostomidae > Tonatia > Tonatia bakeri. The sequence goes on from PVIA01007700.1 coordinate 65,337, forward strand.
CAGTTTCTCAAGTGCCTGTTTCCCTTTTAATTTATCAAGGCATATACCTAATTTTGAATTATTTTTCCTAAAGGAGGCTATAGTAGCCTCTTGGTTTCACTTAAAGCTCTTAAAGCGCCAGTTTAGGAAAAAAAAAAAAGGCTTTCCATTATTTCTTGAAGATACAGTATTTTTTAACCAGGCATCACAGGGTCCGGCAACTTGTCACTGTACGTACACACATACAGAGATTTGTGTGGAAGAAAATAGCTTTTTGTTAACAGAGTTGTCAATTGAGAGGGCTGGGAGCATTGCTGCTCTGAACCCTTCTTTTCCACAAGACACAGAACGTCTCTTGTTCCCAAAAAGATGCCAACCAAAGCCACACCCAGAAATTCCTCTTATTGCTTATCTGTCCTTTCAGAGCTTAGGCTGGCCATGCAAACAGCCCCCAACCTCTCTGGGGTAGGCAGCTGTGGGTTTCAGAGTCGTCATTGTCTCACAGCGGCCCTCTCTCTCCGAGCCTGCAGTGCGCTGCCAGACCACTCCCAACAGTGGTGCAGGGGTACCTCCTCCAGAGGATCTTCCCAGCTCGGCTTCCCTGTGCTGCTCTCCGAGTCTGCGCACAGCTTTCAGGGCGAGGGAGAGGAAGTGTCCGGGGTCTACCTGCATGCTGCACTGGATCACAGAGTCCCAAAGGCTGGAGCCCGGCAAGGCACACGTCCCAAGGTGGGACCCTGCCTCCAGGGAGCTGACTTCCAGCGGTGCGCGGTCCACATCTTCCAGTCCCACAAGTCCTCCCAGAGGCAAGAGCCCAAGAAACCAAAAGAGCAAGAGACCTGGAGCCAAGTGTGCGAGTTTCTACCTGTCTTCTGTTTAGAAGTCCTCTCCCACAATCCCATGTGTGAGGGGTCATCAGGCTTTACCAAGGTGCCTCAGTGCCCACCATTTTTGTCAGCTCCCACTGTCTTTGACCTTCTTCTGGGTCATTCTGGTTGCCATTTTGCTGAAATGGGCAGAGATTTCCCAGTGTCTAAACTTTGCCCAGTGAGGGGCATGGGGGGTGCCCACTGCTCATGCAGGTGCTGAAAGAGCTCTGCCCCCAGCTTTTGTCACTGAGCAGCTCAGCTGCTGGCATGTTTGCACAACCATGTAGCCTTTGTTTACAGTTTGACTCCAGGGTATAAGAGGGCTGCCCCACGATTTTGGTTTTGATTTCAGGTGGCCTCAGGTGCTTCCCATAACCAGCAGCTCTCTGCAACTTTCTCCCATCTGAGGGGAGGGGCTGACCCTGGCAGATTGGAGTTCCCCTGGGCTGGGGGCTACCTCGCCTCCCAGGGACTTCTCACCAGGCCTACCCACCCCCCACCTCCGTTACATTTTGTTAAAATTGAGTATGCAAATAAACAAACTTTGGGGTTGCAAAGTGACCCCATCCTAGCCAACAGAATTTGAAATTATCTTGTGTGATCTTTTTCCAGAAGTCTAGCCAATGGCAATACCCTGGACCATAATTTTGCTACAATCAATCAGTCAAAGTCCCGCACAGTGGCTGATTAGCACATGAAAATTTAGAGCATGGGTTACCCATTTTGCACTCCTTCTTATGGGTGGCAACCTCCTCCCCCAAGTGCCCATTAGTGTGAGAATCCTCACAAACCTTATAGATAAAGCTTACTCCCAACCTGGAGGATACCCTTCTGGGAGCCAAAGGCCACTGAGGGATGTCCCTCCTAGGTACCAACCCAAATTGTATGGAGGGGCCCTCTTGGTCTAAATGTATGAACCAAGATCACTGGATGACGGTTCTCTACCTAAACCAAATGCAAGTAAAATCTCCAAGTCCTCAACAGCAAGTGTGGGAAGTCTTGGATCTGAGAGACTATCCTGAGACCCTCAGGTGCTGCCGGGAAGACAACGGGAGCACAGGGGTTTGCTCAGGAGCCAGACATGTTGGCTCCAGGATGGTGTCAGGGGATTAGGTGGTCACTTCAAAGCCCCACGCTGGTGTCATGAAATGTCAACAGATGGTCATTGGTGCCATTTCAGTCCCAACAAGAATCTCTAATTTGGGGTGCTGTGAGGAAGAAAACTTTATTCTTTGGTGCAAACAGCTTAATGATAACACAGCATAGCTGTAAAAACAGCATGGCCAGGACACTGCCCTGGGGCCAGGTCTCTCTTCCACTAGGCAGTTCCACCTCTGATGGCTGGTTCTGCTCTGTTCCATGGCAGTCTGCCCTCTTCATGCAGTCTGTTCTGCTGCTCTGCTCTGGTGAGAGGCCTTCACATCTCACCCCCAGCCAGGGAAGTGCAGCCTTCAGTCTTCGGTGGAAAATGTGCTCTAAGGTTCTTTTTGAAAGAGGTATTTTTAAAATATTAGCTGATGGAATCAAAGACTAAAATAAAAATCTTTTTTTTAAAAAAACAAGCCTTTTTAAAAAAGATTTTATTTATTTACCTTTTAGAGAGGGAGAGAGAGAGAGAGAGAGAGAGAGAGAGAGAGAAATATCAATGTGAGGTTGCTGGGGGCCATGGCCTACAACCCAGGCATGTGCCCTGACTGGGAATCGAACCTGTGATGCTTTGGTTCACAGCCTGTGCTCAATCCACTGAGCTATGCCAGCCAGGGTTAAAATAAAAATCTTTATGAAGGGGCTCCCTCTCCATCTCATGACCCAATGCCCTAGGCAGGAAAGGCTTCCTTTCCTGCCTAGGGCTTTCTTGACTTTTTGGCACATTCTGTTTCTATACTATAGTAATGAGAGTACCAATATGAGAATCACACAGTTTTGATCCTCAAGAGACCATGTATGTGATTTGAGTAGGTTATGCAATCTTTTTCAGTCTAGAATTCCCCCCCAGGGGAATTGGGGTGATCATGCTCATCTCATAGTTTCATTATAACATGGCAGAATATCTGAAGCATGTATTAATAGGTACCTGGATTTATTATACTCAGTGCCTAAAATATTACACTTGTTTAAAAAAAAGTGTTCATAGACTTGAAGTGTAGACCTGTAGGCATTCTACAGTTCTATGTCCATATTGTAATTTTGTTACTATATAGCTAAAACTATTTACAGAATATTTTGTTTTTACAAGTACCACTAATTTACAGATTACTTTATAGGTTGAATCCAAACATACAGATCAATACAAATTATATGCTAAAAGAATAATCAGTACATTCACACAGAAAATTTAATGCAAGTTGTGGTTAAGTTTCTAGGATAGGATATATAAAACTACATCATTCATAAAATAGCTCAATCATATGAATTTATTTATATGGGCCAAATCCCTGATCTTGAGAGCCATTGGTTATTCTGAGCATGAGTTCCATTGAGGCTTAGATAAACCCACTGATTTTCTGTGGACTTTATTATCTTTTTTAAAACTGAATGCCATAAAGTCTACAGAGAAATTTTTAGGAGAGAATGGAGAAGAAAGAGACTATTTCAACAATGATAGAAAGAAATTTAGAAGTTTCTAAACCTTTGAAGAAGGTTCTGAGCCAAAGAAGCATTAATTACAAAAGGAATTCTATTGTTCTCCCATGTTCCTGCTCACAGCAGCATTGTTTCAAATGGCCAAAAGGTGGAAGCTACCCAAGCATTCACTGACACATGAATGAATAATCAAAATGTGGTATATATGTACAATGGAATATTATTAAACCTTCCAAAGCAAGGACATTCTGACACATTTATGATATTGATTAACCTTGCAGATATGATATTAAGTGAAATAAGTCACTAAGAGACAACTATTGTATAACTCCACTTGTATGAGGTACCTAGAGTATGCAAATTCATAAAGACCAAAAGTAGAAGGTGGGCTGTGGGAAGAGAGGTTGGGGAGTTCTTTCTTGGGTACAGAGTTTCGGTTTTCAAAGAGGAAGAGTTCAGGAGATTGGCTGCACCACGTTGCAGTGGTGCATGTACTAAATTTAGTATTAAGTGAATGTTCTTAATACTACTGAACTGTTAGTGAAAAAATGGTTAAGATGGTAAATTTTATGTTATGTGTATTTTACCACAGTTTTTTAAAAGTGAAAGAAATGGATTATAATATTCAGAAAAATCTTCGATGTGGGAACAATGGTTTTTGTTTTGCTTTTAGTATTAGCTCCTCTAGAATGCTAACAGTATATGTAATACCATAGAGCAAGGCAAGAGCCAGATGACTTGATACTTCTGTTCGGAAGCGTCCTGGGGGATTATATAAACAGGTTTTTTATTTCAGTTGTTAGCACTCTTTGAGGCTCCTGGGAAACATTAAATGTTCCCTTGGCTCGGTCATGGGATTTACTCTTTAAGTCTCTCGCATGGGTAATTGTATTATTCAAGAAGCCCTCGAGCAGGCACTCAGTTTCAATCAGCTGTTGAATGTTCTACTTTTCAATGTTAGTGGAAAGCCAGGAACCTCCAAGCATTTAAGAAAATATTCTAAATGAAAAGATAGAAATAAAATGAGTAAGTAGGAAAAAAAGTGTGGCATAGTGACAAGAGAGAGGAAAGAACATAGTTTTAAAAAGAAAAAATTAACTTTAATATCATAAAAAGAGAAGGAAAGATATCCCATCACTGAGAATAGAATATTCAGAAAAAAAACTTAGAATAATATAGAAAAGATAATTTCAAAAAATTTTAAAATTCAATAAAAATTCAGAAAATAAGATTAAAAAATTTCACAGAAAGTAGGGCAAAGAGAGAGATAGGTGGAAAATAGCAAGAGAATAAAATAACTGGAGCGCATACAGATATTTGGACTTCTAGGAAAATGGGTAAAGAAAAAATGAAAGGGAGGAAACAATTCAAGAAAATTTCTGAGAACAGATGATATGAGTTGACAGATAAAAAGACCCACCAAGAGTCTAGCATAATATGTAAGAAGTAGAGAAAAACTGCAGAAAACACTAGCTTCAAAAAGAGAAAATATAAAAGTGATTTTTATAAAAAAAGAGAAATTATTTTTTAAAATTAAAAGAGACTTCTCAACAGCAGCACTGGAAGACAGAAGATAATCGATTAACATCTTAAAAATTCTGAAAGAAGTTTATTGCCAAACTAAACTTTTATACCCAGAACAACTATCTATGAAGTGTTCAGATGCAATAGCAAGTTCTCAGAAAAGTCGTCCCCAGTGTGGTCTAGTTGAAGAAGCCAAAAGAGGATTTGCCACATCATATCAAGGGATTAAAGAAACAAAGAAGACATGGAATCCAGGAAGCAAGAGATTCCTGACAAGAGAGGAGGTGAGGGTCACCACCAAGATCATAGTGAAAGGGGATTTAAGACAACACCTTGGGGAAGGACCAAGAAACACCCACCCAGACTGAAGCAGGTCAGAGCGCTGTGAGAGAGACTTAGTCAAGGAGATAAAATTGAAAATATCTCTAAAGTGTTTGAACATACTGAGAGGAGATTTAAATAACTAAAGGCGGTTAAATAAGGAATTAATACACAGAACAGTTAACAAACAAAAAAAATAAGACAATTGTTGATGTGAGTGAAAATAAAGCACATAGAACAGAAAAAATGATCACTGTATATTAAAGTGTTCAGCTTTCACAAGTATTTCTATTATCCTATGAATGTAAAATGATAAAGCAACATTTTGGGAAGCATGTGTGTGTGTTTGTGTGTGTGGTAGTGAGAAGGTAAAAAGGAGCTTATACCTATCTTCTATTTTTAGCAGAGGACTAAAATTGGAAAATTAGAAAGTAAATAAGAACATTATGTTGAGATATGGAGATAAATATTATAATAATTAGATTAAAATTAGAAGTCATCGTCTTTGTGGAGTAGAAAATGGTGATAGTATGTATATGACTTTTTTAAAGCACTTAAAACCATTTGTTTAAAACGTGTACACCTGTGATAAAAAGTAATGATAAAATTTTTTTTAATATTAGGCCCTGGCCAAATAGCCCAGTTGATTGTGAGTTCAATTCCCAGTCAGGGCACACACAAGAATCAATCAATCAATGCATAAATAGATAAATAAGTGGGATGATAAATCTCTCTCTCTCACCCCCTTTCCACTCTCTCTCTCAAATCAATAAATAAAAATATTAGAATATGTATATTAGAATATGCTATCAACCTCTGCCAAAATGACAGCCTCTTACAACAAATAATATATTCTTAGTTTCCATTGTAGAAAACAAATGTCTCCACCAACTTCTGGAGCCAGTGGCTTCTTAACTGACTTCTAAATCCTCTGTCTCTCCTCTAGCAAATTTTCTTTATGTAAGAAGACAGGAAATAGTAAACATCAGTAATCTAAAATAGAAATAATATGATAATTTGTATATACTGATGGTAACAACACAGTACCAGATGAAATTTCCTGGGAAATTTAAACACTCAAGAACATACATCACAGATCCTATCCTGACAAATAGAAAATTTAATCAATACTCCTAATATTGTTAAATTTCCATGACAAACATTTCCATCACATAGGAAGGGAGACAGGAAAAAGAAATAACAGCTAAGCCTTGAGCTGTGAACGGTAATCAGTTTTATGCCTCCATGAATTAATATTTATAATCATGGACAACTCAGAGCTAGGCAGAGCCTGAAACACCACCTAGGATAAAGCATTGTGAATTTTTAGCTCTGACGTATGGAAGAATTCTAAAACCCAAAGTAATCAGTTGACTGACCTGCACTGATTTTGTAAAATACTAATTTTAAAATAAAACACTCTTATTATCTTTAGATAGTGGGTCATTTATACAGAGATGCAATTCACACAGCATGTAAGAAAGCACAAGCAAGCTTTCGCTGCAGCTCCTGGCCTCCCACAACCCAACTGTAAGAAGAGGGAGAACTGCTAGATAAAGGGGAAGGAATAGACCTTAAGCCAGTTTCAGTGCAACCCAAGAAAGGAGAAGGAGGTGGTGGTAGATAGAAGCAAGCCAGATTTCCCCAAAAGTATAGGTTCTCCAAGCATCTGGTTATTTTTATGTGGCCGGGAGAAAGACAGAACTTTCTGAGAGGGGCAGGGCAGCAGGAGCAGTAGCATGAGCCTCCCAGGCCCAGTGAGCTGGCTCTCGGCCCCTCTTACAGACCCACCAGGCCATCCTCCTGCTTCCTACTTGCTGCGCCCGGCCACGGAGAGGCAGACCAGGTTTTAGGAAAGGGCTATCCTACAACATAAAGGGAGGCCAGACAATTAAGGTCTGGAGCACTCCATGCAAAAATAACTAATTCTTTAAAACAACTTACATAAAATCAACCACAACACTTATAGTTTAAACATACAGCAGAGCTAAAAATTCACAACGTTCTATTGCAAAGTTCATTAGTTAACTTTGTGCCTCAACTTCAAGTCTCAGAATCAGTCTGGTAGCCAAAGAATGTTTTCTTACAAAGTGGTTTTGGCGTGGAAGAACATGGACCTCTAGTGCTTGTGTTCTAGAAACTCCTCTCCAAGACGTTGCCTGAAGTAGGTGAAGTCAGGATTCAAATCCACCCTTTCTTGTTACAGATTTTTTTCCCTTTCCACATGATCAGTTGATGTGTTCTTTACAGAAAGATAAGTTCAGGGGCCAGGAGGGTTGAAACGCAGATTCAATTCCCGGTGATGGTACAGCCTCCATCTGTCCTATCAGTTTTGGAATTTATCACAGACTCCTAGCATTCAGCTCCACCTGTTTCTGTCCTTTCAGATAAGGTGTTTACTTTGTTGATTCCCATGTCTTTTAACTCCAGCCTGTCTCTCCAGCCACAGCTTCCACCTCTCACTGCCTCCCCTGCCCCCCGGGCGTAGAGAACCAACGGCTCCTGCATCCCATGCTTTTGTTCTTCTCTCTGCCTCAGGTACTTCTGTGTCCCCTTCCAGGTCTGGCCACCCCCAATCATCATTCCAGATAGGGTGGATCACCCTCCAGAAGCACTCCTTTCTCAACCAACTCCACCCATCCTGTACGTCCCTCCAAGTCCACTCTGACTAAAGACTCCTTTTTCTCTGTTTCCATGGAATCCTGTCTACCTCTGTTATCTCACACTATTCAATGATTATAACCTCCTTGAGGGCAAGGAATAGGTCATCCTTCAACATTAGACAGAATGAGTGTCAGGCCTGGAGGTCACAAACCAGGACCCATAATCTGGACCGAGCTCACAAAAGTGTTGCTGTCTGACCTGCTTGGGTGTACGATTTGACATTGAAGTCAGGACAGCCACCGGGCCAGCATTCCTGCATGGCGACATCCCAGATCCACAGGAGGCATTAGTGGTCTTCAGCCCACCGCAGCCCTCACGCTCTCCATCGCCTTGGTCCTTACTGCCAGCTACCATGTTTCTTTGACTTGCCTGCCATCGTTTCTAGGCAGAAGATTTCCTGGCTACCATGGGCATTTGACCAGAATCCATGTTAAATATGCAAGAAATGTTTTTGAAATGAATGAAGACATTTATAGATTAGAATAAGTGACAGCACAAGAGGGCTTTTTAAGAGAGGAGAGAATTTGTGCCTTTAATGGGAAGAGGGTGGGGTAAGGTGAATTTTTAAAATTCAAGATATTGTACCACAAGCCAGAGTCAATTATTCTCATGATTTTAAATGTCTCCAAATGGCTCTCCTCTGTTTTCCAAGGCCAAGATAGTCACTGTGTCCACTCCATACCCATCGCAAACCTGTTCCTTGACTGTGCACTAACTAGATTTATCCTGTTGACAGAATCATAACTTTAACTTACGGGTGCAAAGGTTATGCTTTCAGTTCATACAAAGCAAATTCCAGATACATCCAAACCAGGGGCTCTCTTCAGATTTAATCATAATCTTCTCATCAGACCCTTAATTGTATTAGTTCACTGACTTTGTGATTGCTGTTTCACATCTCTTCCCATCCTATCCATAAAGCAAATTATTTCCTGAAGTCATTTCATCAGCGTGTGAGTCAGGAAGCCAGTGTGAACTGCAGTGAGATGATGCTGTCTAAGGGCCACCATCCTCAGAGGGCCACCCTGGAGCAGAGAGAAATCCCTTCTATTCAGTGGGTCCAAGCAGCACAGGTTCTATTATCCGCACGCTTCCTGAACACAGGAGGATGTATGTAACACCACATTTAGAGTGTTTCATAAACCATCTTTAGAAAGTCACAGAAAAAAGTAAAAGGAGGAAAAATATTGACTATTTTAAAATAAAATTACCTCTAAATACATATTTTTTTTCCCACTGCTTACAGTGGTAAGCAGTAGAGCAGTGGCCCCTCATCCACAGGGGATACATGTCATGGCCTTCAGGAAATGCTTGAAACCAAGGATAGCACCGAACCCATAATGTATATCCATACGTACACTTTGCGGCTTCCCTTTAGCATCTATGCATTGCCAGCATCAGTGTTGTTGTTCTTGGGGATCATTAGGAGGTAAAATCAGGGGGACCTGACCAAGGCACTGAGATGCCGGAGAGCTGATCGGATAACCGAGCGGCTACTCCCTGACTAACGGCAGGGGCGTCCACAGGGTGGAGACGCGGCCGAGGGATGATTCTCGTCCCGGCTGGGACACGGCCGTTGGCTTGAGCTTTCATCACACCATCCAGAACAGCAAGCAGTTTAAACTTGTGAATTGTTTATTTCTGGAATTTTCCACTTACTATTTTTGGACCTCAGTTAACTGCAAGTATGTGAAACTGCAAAAAGGGAAAACGTGGATACGGGGAGACTACACATTTGAGAGATTATGAGAAAAATGCGCTTTTTAAACAGAAAAGGTATATGCAGATGCTTTGTTGTAATCAGACAATAATAAACCATCTTCGACTTTACTGACCATTATGTTTCTAGGTGACAAGGCTGCACCCCGTGAGTGTTTAGCAGTAGGGGCGCTTTATGAGAAGGAGGGAAGCCGTCATTCGGCCCTGACAGACCTCGGAGGGAGTGCTGTGACTTGGCTCTACAACCCAGGGTCTCTTTTTCACCCAGGGTATAATGGATGGAAAGCTATAAACATGATGTACTGATACATGTATTCCTGTTGATTAGTTAATTATTAATGTCATTATTCCTGTTATTAGTTAATTATTGATGTAAGTGTTGTCCTCGGATGTCTCACACTGAGCCCTGTACATAGTAGTTGCTCAAGAGACAGTTGTTTAATTTCCTGAACGGGCCGGTGGCACCCCAGCAGGAGTGCGGCTGCGGTGCCACCTCCAGAGAGGTACCCTCTGATCGGTCTGCACCCCGGTCAGCAGGATCCTGAGTGCCAGCCTCTCTAACAGTGCTGAGAACGGGCAGCCAACAGCACCGAGAAGCTGTGAACGAGATGGAATGAGATGGGTGGGCAGTTTTCTATGTAGTTAACTAAATTATAGAGGGGGTTAAGTACATAGATAGACACATATGTGTACAAATAAAACAACTAGAGTTCATTAAAACCTATATATCCTTTTTACCTTGTCCCCATCTATCTATCTATCTGTTATCTGCATAGAAATTACAAATGCTAGACAGGCAGTGGTTTTCTTAGTTAGATTTTTATCCTCCCCATAACAAAGTGCCACAAACTGGGTGGCTTACACAATAGAAATTAATTTCCTCATAGTTCTGGAAGCGCAAAGTCCCGAGACCAGGCTGTCGGCAGGGTTGACTCCCTCTGTAGGCTGTAGGGGAGAATCTACTTCATGTCTCTGCCCACCCTCTTTGGCTGGTTGGCGTGCAATATCTGGCATTCCCTAGCTTGTAGGTAACATCACCTTCCTCTCTGCCTTCCTCATCACTTGGCGGTCTACTTGTGGGCATCCGTCTCTGGGTCCAAATTTCCCCCTTTTTAAATAAGGACACCAGTTGCTGAATGAGGGGCTCACTCTACTCCAGTATGGCCTCATCCTAATTATACCAGCAGTGACCCTGTTTCCTAATAAGACCACATTCTGAGGTCTGGAGGTTAGGACTGAAACATAGGAGGGTTTTTTTTTTTGGGGGGGAGGGGCGTTGCTTTGGAAGGAGGTGTACAATTCAACCCATAATGCCAGGGATGCTTAAGAAAAGTGTGTGTGTTCTGTGCTTCCCAGACCCCATCGTGCCCCAGGACGTCACTGCTTTGTCTCAGGGGTCAGGGACCTCATTACAAATTGGAAGGTTTTACCAAAACGAGGTTCTGGGTTCTCTTTAGTTTTGCAGCTTATGGCCTTGTCCCAATTAAAAGTAAATTTTACCCTATTTCGCATTCTTCCCTAACAGGTTAGCTAGAGGTAATGGAAGTTTGTTTTACATTAGTCATTTAGGTAATAATCAATAACATTTATTAAGCTCACATTGAGTCAGTTAATCAGTAAACAGCAGAATCTCAGTTATCTTGAACCCGTGGGGGCTAAGTCAATCTAGGGAGCTGAATTTACGGATGGCTGAACCTTGTTGCTTTCAGCTGTAAAACTTAAATAAATCAGTAAATAAATAACCCTTGGATAGGATTTTTCCATACTAAAATCTATGTTTTGCTTCTTACCTTAAAAGCTATTTACCTTTAAATTCTGTTGGAAATATGTTCATCAGTATGGAAATAAATTACTGTTCTGAATTTTATCACAGCCATTGACCCAAATTCCATAGAAAAACAGACGACTATTTGTTTCTACACTACATCACCCAAATTTACTCTTTGGATTTTTATAGTAGCTTCTGGTTTTCTTTCTGTCTTTGCTTTGGATGTTGGGTCTTTGTACATAGCTCTATTAACACTGTGTTTCGTACCTATTTTTATAACCCCTTTTACAGCTTTTCATCTACTGGGGAAACCAGGTCCTGTTAGATTTCTATGTAATATGAGCATAGGATTCAGCACCATGTGAAACATTTGTGAATTTTGGTGTTTGCACACTATGATACCAGGGAGAGAAGCCAGTAGGAACAAAAGCAGAAATGAGAAAAGGCGTGGAGAGTGCTGGGGGTTGTGGGGTGTCAAGTCCAAGGCATTTGCTGTGACAGCCAGTCAGGGAGGGCCCCGTGTCTCCTCTGCCCTGCTCAGAAACTGAACTCTATCCTAAGTGATAGACATTTAACCAGAAAAGAGCTGGCAAGATTTGAGGTTGGGCAAATCCCCTTTTCGGCTGTCTGAAGGATCTATCTGAGAGACATGAGAAGGGGGAATGGACCAGGCTGGGTGGGAGAGTGAGTGAGAGATGAGGAAGTAGAAACAAGAAAGTAGTGATAGTGATTTCAAGAAGTTTGGATTATGAGCCGAGGTGTCAAACTGCATGAGTGAAGGAGGACAGAGGTTTGGAGGGTTTTGTTTTTAGAATGGAAATGTATTTCTCTCCTTACCTGCTGACAGAAAGGGGAGCTTGGAGAGAAGAAGAGAGGGGGTGAGTTTCAACAAGGTCCTGGAAGAGGCTGAAGGTTTGGAGTGCAGGGCATGGGCAGAGTCAAAGGCACAGACAAGAGGGTTGGTCTGGGACAGGAAGAGGGGCCCCTCCTTTGGGTCGGTGCCAGAATCCCCCTGGATGAATTGCCAGCTCTCTGAGGGCAGAGACACTGCTCTTAGCGGATGGTGAACACAGCCTCTCTCATTGACGAGGGAGTGAGTGAAAGAGTGGGACCAAGGTAAACAGTGCAGGTAGGGCCGAGTGAAAATGGAGGAGGATCACGGGCCTCAGTTTCCTCAATGAAGTATGTGGGTCCTATCAGCCAAGGGCATTTGTATCCATTAATTTTGTTCAACATCCCTCATGTCTCCAGCGGAAGCATCATGAACTCTTTACCTTGGGACTCCACACTTTTACTGCAGTCTTCAGCTCCTTCTTGTCTCTTAACCAGGTTTTCGTTGCTCTGGTAACCAGTGGGCCCTTCTCCAGAGTGTGGCTGGGAGGCCTGTCCCTGGGGACCAGCTGAGACTGCCCTGGACAGGGGCTGCTCAGGGAATCCTAAACAACCCCGCCCCATTTAAATGACTTTTAACTCATCTAAACTCCAAGATAAAAGCAACATTAACATGTCTACAATGCTCAGAACTTGCCTTGGTGCCCATTAAACCTCCCCACCAAGCAGCGAGCTTATCACAAATACGAGGCCTGTACTGTGTGCTCCTTGGTGGTGAGGCCTGAGTTGTATTTACTTGTATGTACTCCACGCTCAGAACAACGCTGGGCATAATGCAGTTGAATGAATCAGTAATGGAATGAGTAATAAATACTATTTTTTAAAAATGATACTGATTTCTCAAAAGAGACCTTGCAGGCAAGAAGGGGCTGGAAAGAAGTATTCCAAGTCCTGAAAGGCAAGGACCTAAATCCAAGATTGCTCTATCCAGCAAAGCTTTCATTTAGAATGGAAGGGCAGATAAAGTGCTTCTCAGATAAGGTCAAGTTAAAGGAGTTCATCATCACCAAGCCCTTATTATATGAAATGTTAAAGGGACTTACCTAAGAAAATGAAGAGTAAAAATATGAACAGTAAAAAAAACACTTCAAACTCACAGTTAGTAACAACCATACCTAAAACAAAAGCAAACTAAGCAAACAACTACAACAGGAACAGAATCACAGAAATGGAGATCTCATGGAGGGTTAGCAACAGGGGAGTGGGAGGAGGAAAGAGGGGGAAAAGATATAGAGAATAAGTAGCATGGATGGTAGGTAGAATATAGACAGGGGGAGGGCAAGAATAGTATGGGAAAGGTAGAAGCTAAAGAACTTATGACACATGGACATGAACTAAAGGGGGGAATGTGGGTGGGAGAGGGTGTGCAGGGTGGAGGGGAATGAAGGGGGAAAATGGGACAACTGTAACAGCATAATCAATAAAATAAAAAAAGGAGAAAAGAAAAAAGAAATTAAAAAAAGAAAAAGAAAAAAATATGATACCTCCTCCAACTATTGCCTGACCAGCTTAAATGTTCCTACCTGCTTCTGGCCTGGCCCAAGGCTCCTCTCCCTACCATTTCTTAGATTTCAATCCCAAGCCTCTAGTTCTTAACTTTGTCTGCACTTTGGTATCACTTGGTGATTTAAAAACATGGATGCATTGGTCCCACTTCTGGAGCTTTGGATTTGAGGAGTCTGGGGCTTTAAAACAGCCCAGTGGACCCTACTGTGTAGCCAGAGTTGAGACTAATGCTTTCCTCACATTGACTGAGTGACATCGCTCCAGACTTGAGAAGCCTGTTTCAGCACTTGCATCCCAGGGACCACCTGCTCTTCACCTCTGTGGTCCTCAGCACCCATCATTATGGCCCAGGAGCAAGCCTAAGGCAAGCTGCCCAGGTGTGCATTAGTGACATTCACCTACAGAAACAGGTTCACCATGTCCATTCCCATTGTCTAAATATTGCTTCCAAATCACAGCATATAGGGTTTCATGAAGCCACAGAAAGCAGGGAGCTGTTCTTTGTTTTGGGGGAGGGGGCACATTAAAATGTACATATTTAGCTTTCCCATTCTTTTTATACAATTTATTAAGTGAATTTTAAAATTAATTCTTCAATAATTTGATTTACATGGGCTAAAATAAAGTCTTTTTAAAAAATACAAACATGCAATTTTTATTCTGAAAAGCCACGCACTGTTCTTCGAACAGGGAACAGCTCCTCCCCATGGCCCCTGCTGAGTGGAAAGCGCCATCCACTTATCTCCTGTTTAGACTGCTGCTATCTGGTCCCCACCCCACACCGCTGTCAGCACCTTTGAAGCTGATGCTACACGGACGCGTTCTGTAAGTTATGTTTAAAATCAGTAATCCCCAGGATGAAAGCATATTTCTCCCGAGGACAGCGATATTTAGATTGTGCTTCTGGCTTGCTGTCACAAAGAGAAATGGTTAGTTAAGATTGATCACAAATGACTTAGTTGGGTTTATAAAAACCATGCCCATGTTAGCTGCAGCACGGCTGCCACCTGCTGGACATTCTCAGATTCAGCCTTTTAGCACCACCTTATTTTCCT
>PVIA01007701.1:0-80156 GCA_004024845.1 Tonatia bakeri
TAGCATCACAGATAACAAAGAAGGAAAGTACAATGATACAAATCGGTGTTCTGGGAATAACAACACCACCTGCCATCTATTTTCTCATGGGATTTTACACGCCACTTGCATATAACAAGCTCTTACATGACAAGTGTGTTCTCTCTTTCCTCGGGACAGACGAAAGTAACTTAAGTCCAAAGAGAAGTATGATGCTGGTTGAGGAGATCAATGTTCTGAGACGAAGGACATCGAACAGCAGAGCGGTTTTCCAAAAAGGCCCGAGGAATCACCCTCCCAGACCCCATCGTCCCAAGGTAAGGCACGGACGGGTGACAGTTCAGTTTCTCCTCTACCTCGTGACTGTCCAAGGACCTTGCCGACGTGGGCACGGCCCTCACGGGCTGGACTGGGGTTGGGGGGGCGGGGGGGGGATGGGCGGTGCCCCCGACCTACCGGGGGCTTTCTCTGCGGGGCTCCCGGCTTTGTCTCCGCCGCGTGAGGCGCGTGCAGGTCCCCGTAGCTGGCCACGTACTGGATGAGGTTCATCAGCGCGGCGCAGGAGTCGGAGCAGGTTCTGATGTGGATCACGTCGCTGGAACAGTGCAGCTCGAAGCTCGAGTCCGTCTGGGCATGACACGGGAACACGGGATGCAGCGCTCTCCCGACAGGAGACAGAGACTTCCTCTCTTCACACATTTACACTACACACGGTGTCCTGTGACTATTTGCTCTGCCACAGGAAATGTGTGCTCATAATAACTCAATCTTAATTTTAAAATAGTTTATCTACTTTTGAACAAGATTAAGTAAGTGGAAAAATAGTTTTAAAGTCAATACATCTTTAGTCTCTCCAATTAAAATTAAGACAGCTAAAAATTTCCACTTATTTTAATAACTTACCTGCTCTCCGTCAGAATCCGACTTCACTGCAGTTATGGTTAATTCCAAAAGTCCCATGTCCATCACCCGAACATAATCTAAAATTTTTAAAAGTAATCAATAAAATGTTTGAGTACGGCTTTCCAAAAATGCTTATCCAACACTTAAACTAGCACCTCTTGCCCTGGCTGGTGTGGTTCAGTGGACTGAGTGTTGACCTGCGAACCAAAAGGTTGATGGTTTGATTCCCAGTCAGGGCACATGCCTGGGTTGCAGGCCAGATCCCCAGTACGGTGGTATGCAAGAGGCAACTGATTGATGTATCTCTCATACATCAATGTTTCTCTCCCTCTTTCTCCCTTCCCCCCCATCTAAAAATAAATAAATAAAATCTTTTTAAAAAAAATGTAATCTCTTTATACTTCATGGTAGGCAGGGCTACAAATATTTATAATGCAACATAAATACGGTTTCATCCTACAAAAATCCTATAACAAATTTTATTTTGTTAGAAACAAAATGTGTCATATTAAATGAAATATATATAATTTAATGCACTTAAGGTCATTATAACTTCAAAGTAATATTTAATAAAATCCTTAGTTCACTGGCATTATTCCAGAGTTAAATGCTTTATGATATTCACACAAAAACAATTAAAAAGCATTCATCTAACCTAATTATATGTTTTTAACTCTTACCTCTATTCAAATTAATAGTGACAGTATTACACTTGTCAGACAGATGCAACGCAGCTTCATCCAAGATTATTCTGAGCAGGAAAAGAAGATAAAATCAACATCTAAAACACTAAGCTCAAATATATGCCACTTGGTCACTATATACTTAGCTGTATCATTCTTTCTGACGTATTATCCAAGTCATAGCAGCTTCTAATTTATAAATGTCCTATAACATTCCTTTAAAACATTCCTGATGAGTTCCAGGAATATTTAAGTGGTTTAAAGACTGAGATGAAATCATCTACTCAAATTAATGCTACATTTTCAGCACCTTTTTAATAGATGCCCAAATTCAGAAGGTTTTAATTATGAAAATAAAGTGTACCAGGTGTTATGGGAAGTTTATATATATATTTTTTTTAAATAAACAAACAACCTCGAGAATTATTTCCTCCCTAAAAACGAAATGCAGTAATGAATAGAACAGACGCATCGAACCATCTTTGAAAGAAAAACTAAAAACTGGAAGAAAGGGTCGTGACTACTAGTGACAGACGCTGGTTTTAACGGACGGTGGAGGAGTTAGTGGGAGGGCCCCCACGGAAGGGTCAGGGTGTTTCTAGCGCACGCTGCGTCAGTACGCGGCGCGGTTCCCACGGGTACCTGAGAGTAGAGGACGCTCTGTCCAGGGCCACGCTGCTCGAAACGCTGAACGTCTCCACGGTGAGAAGAGATCGGGTCGGCAGGTAGAGAGGCCTGACGCGGAAAGGAGACATCAGAACATCAGTCCTTTTCAAAGAGCCGAATCTCTGAATCTTACCTTGACCGAATCATATGTTCTCCTTAAAGCTGAGTGCGTATTTAAGTGACAAACTTCTAGTCTGTGCCGTTTGCGGACTGACCTATAGTCGAGCGCACAGCTCCAGAGATGAACGTGGAAAGTCGTGAACGAAGTCGGAGGGTTATATCCCAGAACGGGTTCGTCGGCGATATTCAGGAAGTACAAAATCTGTAATCACAAGAATATAAAATGCCCTGCTTTAAAAGAAAAAAAATGTTTTGATATGATACCAGTAATACCAACGTAAAACAAAATAGCTCATGAAAAAGCAACCATTTACTGGAAAATCGTAATGCTAAAAGGAAAAAGTAATCATTTTGAAGAAATTCATTTCAACAAGCATTTACAAAACTAGGATTTGAAATAAAAAGACCCATCCAACAACCTTAGAAAAATCCAAGCTTATGAAACTAATAAAGTATATATAATATGCTGTCACATTATTTACTTGAAACAATTCCTGAAAGAAACAAATTTTCCTAAAGATTGCTTAAAACTGTCCATCTGGTTTTCCAAATAAGCCACTGCTGGGAGAAGCTCTTTACCGCCAATTTACACTCGGCTCAGCCGCACACCAGTCCCCTCCCCACACCCACTCCCACACGTTCCTAGTCCAAGTGAACAAGGCAGCGAGGCCACACCTCTCCCTCCGGCCAGGTCAGGCTCACGCTGCCCATTTCCCGTCCCCTCTTCACAGATGTACATATGAGGAACATGCTTCCTCGTGCGTCTACAGACAGGCAGGCAGGCAGAACACAGAACACCTCCTGTCTCCTAAATGCTTTTATGCAAAAGCACCCTTCTGAAAGCATCCAGGTTAAAAATAGTTCCTTTCCTACTGACAGTAAGTTCTTTCCTGAGAAAAGTGAACAGGAATCGGTGCACTGGTTTTCGTTCCCACACAAAGAAGAGCTGACTTCTTATCCAGTTGCTTCTGCAAAATAATCAACTATGCTTCATTCACCATATATACTTCTCACACTGGAAATTAGCTACAGAAACCCTCGTAAATGCCTCGAACCCCATGGCTGGCCTCGAGGGCCGCTCTGAACCCCGGCCCGCAGCACGAGGCAAGGCCCTGCACGCTGTCCCGCCCGGCCAGGCGCCGCACTGGGCCTGCGACACAGAGCTCTTCCTTCTCCTGGCTCACGGGATAACTCTGCCTGTGAAGCGTGCAGGGACCAGACCTCCAGGTAAAAGCATCGATCGCACTCGGGAGTGCTGACAGCTTCCGAACCCGAGGGGTGGTCTGGGGAAGTGTCTGTGTCGCGGCGACTCGCTGAGCGGAACGCGCAGGACCTGTGGGCTTCTCCTCGGGGCCGGGCCACGCCAGGTTAGGAGACGGACGATCGAACACGCTCTCACCTGCTCATGCCAGCTCAGCCCGGAAGGGAGCACCCGGTGCTGGAGGGTGGCGCCTTTCAGCCCCACGGCCACAAGGAACTCCTGTGCGGGCGACACAAAGGCTCTCGCTCACCACCCGCACACCCCGAAGCTGCCCCGATGGGTAAACGCGCTGCCGTCCTCGCACTCCTGCCGGCCGGTCACCAGACCGACCGCAAGTGTGGGCGGCACCGGAGTTGGAAGCGCAGACCTTTGTGTTGGACTCGGATTTGTCAGACAGTATTTTCACGGCGACAGACAGCATATTCGAAGTGTCTCCTCCGACGCCGTCTGAAGAAGCTCTACTGAGACCGTTTTCTTCGGAGGAATAAATGGTGGGTTCCAGCCAATGCGGGCGGGCGGACCCGGGCAGGCGTGCTTCCATGGGAAGAACCGCTCCGTCCACCATGCCTACATCCACGTTGCGGTGAAAACACAACAAAGTGATTACTTGAAACTAGTTCACAGACTTCCATAACTGAGAACAAAACCCCACATACTCCCACCGAATACAGCACGACTCTGGAGGCAAAGTGCGCGAGGCCTGACTCAGCGTTAACCACCCACCCCTCTCTGCTGATGCTGGTACGGCGGGCAGTAGTACCCAACTTCCAGAAAACAAAGACTTAAAATGCTAGGATAATTCAATTTAAATAGGAAAATCTGGAAGACACTAAGAATGTGCAAGTATCTCGTGTCCGTGTGCAGGGTAACACAGGAAATGCGCTCAAAGAGCGGTAAATTCCGTGCCTGTTACCAAAATGAAATATTGCTTGAGAGTACAGAATGCAAAGTCCCATCAACCAATCAACAGATAACAGGCTGTGGTGTGTCCACAACATGGAATATGATCTGGCAATAAAAATGAATGAAATACTAATGCACTCCAATGGCCCTGAATACATAATGCCAGTAGCAAAAGGCCACATATTGTATGATTTGGTCCACAGGAAACATCAGGAACACTAAGCCCACAGAGACAGAAAGCACTTCAGTGGTTCTTAGGGCTGGCGGGGGGGGGGGGTGGGATTCTAGCTACCAGGCGCTGAGTTTCTGCTGGGGGTGATGAAAACGTTCCTAAGTTGGCTGTGACCGTGGCTACATGACTCTGAAATACCGACAACTACAGAAGCGGATGTATACTTTAAGGGGTGAATTGTACGTGATAGGTGAATTATATCATATTGCAAAAAAAGAATAGTCGATTTGTAATTCACAGTAAGTGTTACTTTGCCAGTGGAATCAGAACACCCCACAGAAAAAAACTGCTAGTATCTGAGTCCCATTCTCAACAGAATTTATTAAACAGGATTTAAACACGTCTGAACGGGAGCGCGCAGCGCACACGGGCGACGCCCGCCCTACCTTTGTGGTACAGGCTGAAGCTGCTGGAGTGCAGGCAGATGTAGTGCTTGTCCTCGAAGCCTTCGTACCTGGTCACACAGAACAGCGACCCGCTGTTGAACTCCAGCCAGAACTCGCCATGCTTGCCTTCCAGCGCGTCTCCGTCGTCTTGCTAACGGAGAAACCACGAAACCCACGGGCGTCGTTATCGAAATGCAGACGACCGCACCTCTCAGGGGGCAGCCCAGCGTCTGACTCCGGACCCACCCCACCCCCAGATAGGGTGGCACTGGGAACTGAGTCATCCAGCGGGCCACTCTGCCAAACGCACCCTGCCCTCCACCCTCCATCACAGTCTCCGCAGGAACAGAACGGGCATGCATTTTCCAAAAGAAGGTGTGTGTTGTGTGCGTCTTTCGACGTACAACGAAAGGGAAGTTTCCAAAGGTGCCGCCTGGCGCCGCCAGCAAAGGGAGCTCCCTCGGCCCCCGAAACGCCCCCCACTCGCTCGGTCACTGGGCGTCGAGGTGGTGGTGGACTGACCGTAAGATGCACTGGAGACGCCACCTCAGAGCCGTGGGCCCTCACCTGGACGTCTGTGAACACCGCCACTAGGCCGTGACCGACGCTCAGAAGAACCGAGAGGAGGCTCTGTGAGTGCTTGTTCTGGGGGTCGCGTTTCTTTCTCCTGCGGGATCGGTAGTTGGGGTCGAGAGTGGAAAAGCACTGCAGCGTCTCCTCCTCGGATCCACTCTCCTCATCTGCGGGGATAAACGTCACAATCACACGGCTCCGGCAGCTTATTTTAAAGCGAGCAACCTGAACACTATCGCAAGAACATCCATTTTACAACCCGTTATTTTCACAGAGTCTGGTGTAACGATAAAAATGTGCTTGCTCTATTTTCTCACTTTACCACTGAACTTCAGACAATGTATATACTATCGCTATAAAGACAACATATTTAACTAATATTCTCAATATACAGATACAAGTGGGGAAATATAAATTACTAAAAGATATGATAATACATAAATAAAAAACATCATTAAAAGGCTACTGCTCACATCAGTCAGTGACAACAGAACAAATTTAAAATGTATTACCATAGTGCCGTGGCTGGCGTGGCTCAGTGAACTGAGAGCCAGCCTATGAACCAAACAGTCGCTAGTTCAATTCCCAGTCAGGGCACGTCTGGGTTGTGGGCCAGGTCCCCAGTAGGGGGCGCGTGAGAGGCAACCACACACTGATGTTTCTCTCCCTCTCTTTCTCCCACCCTTCCCCTCTGTCTAAAAATAATAAATAAAATCTTAAAAAAAAAGATAAATAAAATATATTACCATAGTGAACTGTAGATTTAAATGGACTAAAGCTGTCTTTGTTGAAGGTATTGATTAGCTGACTGGCTACCGAGAGCCCAATACCATAGGAAATATTTTCAAAAGTCTCCACTGGTGAAGGAGCTGTTGGTTCCCACAGTAACAAGTCGTTAAAGATCCTATAAAGACAAAGTCAAAAATAAGTACCTAATTCCTAGTCAACTGAAGGCAGATAAAAAAATATCCCTTTAAGAAATCATATGAATAACAACTTGTCTAAATGGTGAAATAGAAATTAGATTCTACATGTTTTAAAAAATATCAATTATGTTCATATAATGAGAAAATAACTGATATGGCTACAAAGTAGGGCAGTGAGAAAGGAATTTGGACAAGTAGACTCCTAATTAGATACCTGCCTACTTTTACTTGTGTCACCTATGTCATTATATGCATCATGTTACACACATCTAAAATACTTTAAAGAAGGAAGTTAATGAAAAAATCCTTTAAAAAACCAAATAGCAAAAGGAAAACCATTTGCACACACAAGAGCGCCCTCTGGGCTGTAACGGATGGTGCATTGTCACTCAACCCTTCCCCAGTCCTGCGGGGCAGCCAAGGGCGAGTCCTGACCGCCACGTGACACTTGAAGAGCCTGCCTCACATGGGTTAAGTGACCTGCCCAAGGCCACACCGCTAACGAGTGGGAGAACCGGGACCAGAGCCCAGAGCATGGCCGGCTCCCAAAGCACTTTTGTGTTCCTGTTTCTCTAGGGTCACCTGCGTTTTCCCTCTTCACCAACAGCAGGTTCATTGGGAACACTGCATGAGAAGAAAATGCATACAGAACAGGAAATAAAGAGAGGAAATCTTTTTGGTGTTTTAATAATTTTTGAGAGAGAAACAAAGATTTATTTGCTGTTCCACTTATTGATGCATTGGTCAATTCTTATATGTGCCCTGGCTGAGGGTTGAACCGCAACCTTGGAGTATGGGGATGACTTTCTAACCAACTGAGCTACCTGGCCAGGGCCAAGCAAGGAAATCTTTCTAACTAGTGAGGCAGCCAAGTCAATACTGGTGACTAGTGGGGCGACAGGTGTCAAGCCAGGCTTCCACCAGGTCCTGCTTTTTTAAAGAATTGGTTGTCACTAATCAGGTGTCCTTCTGCCCTGACCCTCCCCTCACCACCCATCTATATTTTCATGAAAACAAGCCTCTTGGATGTCCCCTGTGAGGCACTCTGTTAGGCCGGGACCTGCAGCACCTCCCCCACACAAACATAACTAAACCGCAGCACCTATGACGTCACACCGCTGCCTTTTCTGGTTTCCTGCACTGCACCATCAGTCATCTCTCTGTGTGCCCGGCGTCGCGGCTCTCACGGAGCAGGGAGCGAAGTGCGGAAAGACTGCCATGGGCACAGGCTCACGGTAAAGCCTGCTTTGAATACCCAGCAAGATGCCGAGTGATGACGCAGCCCTGGCCCTCCCTGGGAGAAGCCACTTGTCTAGCAGTGGCCCAGGTCCCATCCTGAGCTTCTGAAGCCCTGGAGAGTGCAAACCAGGCCCGAGTGCCGTGACTTACAGTAGAGGCACTCCCCACCCGAAAGGATGCTCTTTGAAAGCTTCTCCGGGGGAAGGACACCAGGGAGAGGGGGCAGAAACATGTCTCATCACAGACAAACGGAGAGCAGCGCCCCAGACTGTGTGGCGCTCACTCGGCTCACTGCTTCCTGGGCGTTTTTATTGAAACAGAAGAGTTCCAATCCAGGTCACAGCCTAACCTGCTACATAAATAGTGAGTATCTAAAATGAATTTTCTCAAGAAATGCTCTTCCTTTACCTTATTTCCTACAACCGTTCTCTTACCTTCATGGATCAAAGCAAAACTATTACTCAAAGTAAAACCTGAGTTCATGGTATGTAAATAAAATTCCGTTAGGATTTTACTCTTTTCCTTGTTTATACTTTGGTCTAAGCACAGTCTTGGTATCATGAACACTATGACACATTGGGTGAAGTTTTTAATATCAAGAAAGAAAACAAGATATTTAAGGACATATCACCATCATTCTGTGACTATGAGCCTAAAATACAATAGAAGTTCAATAAATATTTAATAAAACCAATTAGGCCTGGCTGGTATGGCTCAGTGGATTGACTGTGGGCCTGTGAACCAAGAGGTCACCAGTTCAATTCCCAGTCTAGGGCACACGCCTGGGCTGCAGGCCAGGTCCCCAGGGGGGGCATGTGAGAGACAACCACACACTGATGTTTCTCTCCCTCTGAATCTTCCTCCCTTCCTCTCTGCCTAAAATTAAATTAGTAAAATCTTTAAAAAGAAACCCATTAGAATTCTTTTTTTGTGTTCTATTCTAAAAAACCTTTAGCACAGAAAAACACTCTCATGTACCTGAGACTGTCTTTTTAAAAAGAGCCAGTGGCCAAGGCACTAAAGGAATAAACCAGTATTTTACATGTATGAATTAAGATAGAATTGGTTATAACTCCTATTCAGAGACTTTTTAAATTATATACCCAAAAGGACATTCTGGAGAACATGAATGGACTCTGAGGTGACATAGAATATTAACATCCCCGCTCTGGTCGGTGAATCGTGGTCACGCAGAAATGCCCCTGTCAGTGGTCAGCGCTCAAGTGCTCACGGCTGAAGGGGCTCGAGGTCAGCAATGTCCTTTCAAATGGCTCAGGGGAAACAACTTATCTTTGCTGTACTTGCAACTTTTCTGTAAGTTTAAGAATGCTTAACACTTTCAAAATGATACTAATTTTAAAATGTATAATTAGATACTAAGCCAAATAAGGGGCGGAGAATTCACACCCTGACGAGCTCAGATATGTGGCTTACAAAACCGTAGTGCGCGGGGCACTGCAGGACTCACACGGTGCCAGGGGCCGGAGAGTACAAGTGGGCGGAGTGCGATCGAGCAGAAACTCTCTCCAGCAGCCTCACTGAACCAGCTCCCCAGTGAACGGATACTCTCAGGCGCCTGATGTAAGCAAGCATCGGCCCCACCCGCCACACTGGCGGCTGCCGCCCGCATGCCCGCGTATGGCTGCTGGCGAGACCCCCTCCCGCACCGCGGAGAGCTGCCCCGCCGGCTGAGGTCTCTGTGCTTCCCCCACGGGGCAGTGGGGTCCGGCCTCGGATCTGCTCGCCCCACTCTATTCGCTACTGTAAGTATAGTGTATTAAATGTTGTGCCAACTGATAACTTTCGAGTATACAGACAGAGGTGGAAAAATCCTAAAACCTAGGACTCTGCACTCAAATTGCTTTGAAACTTTTTTTTTACTTCACTGTAAAACAACTAAATGTGAAAACTGCAGACAAAGCCTTTCGGGTTTACATGATGCAGAAACTCCAACCAGTGACTCTTACTGGAAAACTGGCCTTTTCCTGTATTTTAAAAAGAAGTGGTAAACAAACATAGATTTGTAAATTGCACATTTAAGGCGTGTGTCACTGCTCTAATGTCCCAGTGCCACCAACGGCCAAGCACCACAGAAAGACCAAAACACGGACAAAGCCCTCCGCCCTCTGGGCTGGACCTTGAACTAGCCACCGCGCTCTGTGCGCCTCTGCGGGCTCCTGGTGGACGTTCCTCGAGTACAAAATAAGGAAACGGTCTAGAGATCAGTAGTTGCCAAACTTCAGATCATATGTAAACCCTAACAGTTAAAAAAATTATGGAAGCTCACTAATGTCAATTCATAAACTACATGCAACTATTATCTATAAGTTATGTGTATTATGAAATAAATATAAAATAGAAATTTTGAAGGTTTTTTTTATGTTAAGCAGAAGCACTGATGTTTTCTTCCTACAGTCAGTGGACTATCCTGTGAATCTCATCTTCAAGACAACTGAACTAAGCAGATCTTTCTGGAAGTTAATTTTCTGGTTCTGAGACCAACATTCCTGTCACTGGTGGTCGGTGAGGAGACCCAGCTCTTCGTCCCAAGTTCAGGAATAAAGGGCCAGTGATATCTGATGCCGAGTAAATTTCGGCAGGAAGGACAGTCTGAAGTCCCGGAAGGGAAACAGAAGTCAGAGCAACTTGCTCACACATGGGGAGATGGCGACGGCAGGGACCACCAGGCTGTCCTTATCCAGAGCCGCACATGAGCACCCTTCAGGTACGCTGCACCAGAGCTTCCCCCGTGGGTGGGAGTGATCACAGTAATGGGTGACTCCCGAGTGCCTACGCGGTGCCGGGCACTGTGCCTAGAACTCCCCAAGGGCTGTCCCATCTGACCCTCCCAATGGGAGTCCGGCAGGGTGTCACCTTGCTTCGCTGACTCACTGAGGCCAGGCAAACTGCCCGAGGCCTTCACTGGCTGTGGTCTTCACCTCTAGAATGACATTTGTTTCAAATTTAAATTTTTACACAGAAGTTTGTGAGTTAAAGTTTATCATTCTAACGAGGCCCTTTTTCAAACTCCGAGGAGGGCTGCTCCTTGCTCGAGGACCCCAGGACTCCAACTCTGCCCCAGGGTCTGTCAGCCCTCCATAGGAATGCCCCCGGGGAGGTGATGGAGGGCAAAGGGAGTAACACGCCGGTGAGGATACTCTGCACACTGTACCTGGGACAGTTCTATCATCACAGCCCACAGAGGACACGGAGGTGGGAGACAATATCGGGGCAAACAAAGAAAGGGGGAGACATGGAGATACAAGGGGGTTAGGCAGGAGAGTCACTCCCAAGAGTGAACTGCATGTGTTTAAACCCACCTGTTATAAAGCCTCTCATAAAAGCTTTTGTTTGGTAGTGTCATGTGAACATTGGGCAACGTGAGCTCCAGCACGTAGTGAGAGTTGCTGATTGCTTTGTCCTGAAACTCTGTCATTTCTGCAGGGTCTCCTGGCATCACCATCTAAAACATAACAGTTCAGCACACACACAAAAAGTGCATTAAATAACCATTTTATGTTTAAAATAGTAGTTGCACCTTCTTAATCTAGGCACAGGACTTGGTATGTCAGCAAATAAGTAAGCATGCAACTTTTAACTTTTAACCAAGAAAAAAATAGACATATTATTCACTGTTGGAGTTAGAAAGCTCGTGCAAAAGAATACGAGGTTGTTTTTCCTTCAAGAAGAAGATTTAAAGCCACCAGCACACGCTGGAGGGCACCCGTCCGCAGCCCGCATGCACAGGAGTCGTACCTGTTCGTTCTCAAACATGACCCTCCGAGAAGAGAAGGGAGAGGGTGCTGGCCTCCTGAGGTCGCACACGTCCTTCAAGGAGTGGGCGCCTCCTTCCTCCTCCTCCTGGTAGTGGCCGTCGCTCTCCTCCTCCTCCTCGGCTGTGACCCTCTCCAGGATGGAATGCATGGTTGGTGGGTTCACTTTCAACACAATCCTGGGAGCAAGGGCAATGTTAAGAATCAAGATCTATGTGTCGACTGCGAAACTTGAACTTTTATGCAAATTAATACAAGACCACCGATGGTGTCGTTAATGGTGGGATTCGGCTTCTCTGCCAAGTCTGCTTATATCTAATCTACCCCACTTCTGGGCGTGGTATCGAATTAAAAGCGCGGAACTGATGAGACAAGTATACAAAAGAAAGGCATTAGTATTTTACTGAAAATCTGATCTTTTGAGAATAAAAAGATTAATTTTAAATTTCATGTTTAAAAAATCACCTTTCAGCAAATTCTAC
Organism: Tonatia bakeri; assembly: GCA_004024845.1. Classification (NCBI taxonomy): domain Eukaryota; kingdom Metazoa; phylum Chordata; class Mammalia; order Chiroptera; family Phyllostomidae; genus Tonatia; species Tonatia bakeri. The sequence continues at coordinate 12,127 of PVIA01007701.1, forward strand.
CTAAGAATTCTATTTCCGCTCGCTACCCCGGTTCCTTCCGCACGCAGTCTGCTCTGCTGGGACGGAATGCGTGCACGACTCTAACCCTCGTGCCACAGAAACTGCTCAGACGGAGGAGAAGCTGATTAGGGGATGTTCGCAGAGCTGCGGCAGCAAACCCTCTAGGATTCTCAACAATAAAAGGCTGTGTCCGTCCTCTGCTGGCACGTCACCGGCACAGGGCTCTGCAGTCTCTTCATCACCACATCAGCCCACTGTCACGGGGAAGCAGGGCCACCCCCCGTACGACAGGCATCTGGGTCGCGTCTACAATGGCTTTGTCTTTTTCCTACGTAGACGGTACCAGCTGGTTCTAGTCATCAACTGTCACAGCTATTTCCTAATTTACAGATACCCTAATGTAGACTGTGCTTTCAAATGATGCAACTGGAGTGGACCCCTCTCTCATGGCGAGAGCTCGCGCCCTACACTCCTGCAGCGTCTCAGGCAGCACGGACGACATCTGTCCGAGGAGCGCGACAGGCCTGAGGAGCGGAGGGTGAGTGTGAAAGTGGGCAGACAGGAAAACAGCCCCAAAAAGGTCACTTTCAGAGAGGCTTCGAGTGCTTAGTTTTCAGGATAATACTGGATCGTTATTTCAAGGAAACCACGTCCTTCTAAACACAGCCCAAGCCCACGATGGGGCTAACGCGATCTACTGGACGACACAGCTGCCTGGCGCCCTGAGGCGACGGTCCCCCAGTCCCCCGCGGGCCAGAGCCACCTGCTGTGACTGTTCCGCTGCACTGATGCCCAGGCTCTCTCTGAGTCCCACGGCGGGGCCCCAGGAACCAGCATTTTGAAAAAGCTCCCAGATTTGAAAAACACTGTTCCAAAGCATCAATACTATAAAATTCACTTGATGACTAACTGCACAGTGCCCTACGCTACCTCTTCTACCACGGCCTTGAACTATTTTTTAAATGATCCACGATTCCGTGGTCCCTCTCCTTCGACTAGGAAACTTGAGACCTGAGAACACATCGATGCTTCCGTCTCTCACCACACCGAACACGCACCCTCACACAGCACCTCCACACCCACTTTGTACTCCATGCGTCCACCTTCCTCTGGGTTCTCTCGTCAGCGCTGGACAGCTTTAGCTTAAATCTAATAGCCAGAACGGTGGCCCAGAAGACCCCGCCCTTTGACTCTGAAAGGACACCCTCACTCAGGGCATGCGTCACCCCCCCACCGACTCACCGGGGCCAGTCGAAGTCGTCTGACGATGCCGTGTCCCCGTCCGCCCCACTGGACACGTGGGCGAACCTGACGGAGGGCGCGCCCTTCTCTTCCTGGAATGACCCTGATGAGACAAGACTGATTAGTTGAAATGCACCTCTTCTCAAGGGCTGAAAGGGGCTTCCCTCCCAGGGGAGCGAAGACCCTCTGTGTCAGGGACGTGATGCAGCACTGAGTCCTGCGGCACTGACTCGCGTGTCCCTGTTTCCAGTGCACACGGCGGGAGATGGAACGGGCAGATAGATTAGAGGTGCCGTTTTCTGTTCGCGCTCAAGGGTCTGAGTGCCGGAGTTCAGTGTGTGCGGGCACGACCGTGACAGTAAACAGGGCAGGCGCTGCCTGCTGAGTGCCGCTAGACGGTGAGTCTTCGTAACAGTTTATGCAGTTACTCCAGGAACACAGAGAAAATAACGACATGTCTTAAATGTCGATTTTGTATCAACTGTCAGAATTACCTCTGTGCACAATACCCCTAATCACGTCTCTCTGTTCCACTTCACAAACACTGCCTTTCCTCCAGAAGAATGCATTTCTCACCACTGGAGGCAGGGAAAGACTAGACAACCCCTGAATGCCCTTTCACGAAGTCGTAATTGGCAACAGTCAATTTTCAGTACCTCTAAGAACACATAAAACTCAGAGAGAAGATGGGAAGGGAACTTGGCAACCGACTCCCAGAGCGGAAGACGGGCAGAGGGAGGGTGTGGCAGGAAGGTGTGGTCAGAGGGGCGGAGTGGCACAGAGAGGTGTGGGGCAGAGGTGGGTTGTTAAGAAATCACACACACACACACACAAAAACCCACATCAAAATCTTCCTGAGTTCTTCGTGGACTCGATTCACTCTAAGTATATACATACTCTTCATTAGCTGACAAAAGCAAAGTAACAGAAAAACTTAAAACAGGTTGTACAAAGCAGTCCCCAGAGAGCAGCAGACAATAAAAAGCTCTAGTGTCAGACTTGGGTCTGGATCCGGATCCTGCCACTTACTTCTATGTGAGCTCGGAAGGCCCCTCCTCCTAAGTCTACAGATTCCCGTGGATGACCGAAGTAATCCGCCTGCACAGGCATGATGATTAAAGGAGAGGAGAGTGCACGGTGCTAACACGCAGCGGCCAACCTAACACGGAACAGCACTGTGACTCTGGCCGCTAGCAGCCCTCCGAGTCGGGGAATGCGTGGGGGGGCTAAAACGCAGGCAGCGGCACGACATTCCCCTGGAGATGAGTTTTAACAGAGTGAATACGTCATCACGCTTACTAGTTTCTTTTTGGAAACTGACCTATGTCTCACATCTGTAAACCACACTGGGAAGAAGCTGCCACTCTAGCTCCCTAACACAGAGCTGGTTCATTCGACCGTGCTCTGCGGCTGCCGCGTGCTTTCTCACGCTCCAGCCCCAGGGGCAGTTGTCTGTCCGTGGTCTGGCACTTTCCCAGTGCATCCAACCTTACCGGCCAGTTCTCTGAAGGTGAGCTCCAGTTTAATTTGTTCTGGGGTGGACCCTCCCACGAATTCGGTCTTAAATTCCAGATCTGTGAATGCTAAGTGAAGAATCTCCTTCTGAAGCGACTTCTTAAACCACGGTCCTCTCTCCTGATCTGCTCGGAGGTCCGGTATCGGGAAGCGGACAGACAGGCTCAGCGCAGGCGTGGCGACCTGCACGGACACCCGGCAATTCGCAGGGCTGTGCGCGTCGTCGAGAAAGACTTCCGTGAACGCCTTGTGCTGGAGGCAGGGCATCAAAACACAGGCCAAGTGTGAAATCCAGTAGATGGACATAAGTGACATTACTATTCAACAGTACAGCATGCATACTCACTATTTCCTCATTCAGTAAATGCATTAAAATACAACCCAAAATAACCACCACAAGTTAGCTTAGTGCAGTGAAATTTGATAGTCCCACAGCTATTAACAAAAGCCACAACTACTGGCAAAAGGCAAAACCTCATATAAAATAAATGAATGAATAAATAAATAAGAATAAAAGCTGATCCAAAGTGAAGACTCAGGCACCAAAGATGCATATATATTTTACCATACACTAAAAGAAGAAAAACTTGTAAATTAGCTAATCGACAAATTCAATAGCTAAAAACCACTCTGGTACCAACATCCAACCCGAAGGCTTTACGTACAGACAGCCACTTTAGAGATTCGGTGAGAATGTGGAATCACACGAATCGCACCAACTGCTGGGACCCATCCCTGACACATTCTGCATTTCAAGGACCGGGCCCAGAGGCTGGCAAATCACAGGTTCTAAATAAACATTCACTAAATGACTCACTCTGAGTTCCTATCCAGCTCAAGGGTGCGATCCCATCAAATGGCTCTCCGAAACCAAACCTCACATGCACCATTTTACTCAAAGCCATGTTATAATAAAAAGTTCAAAGAAAATGCCCTTCGGATAAAAGCCTATGTCTACTCTTTCTCTAAAACGTATTGAAACAGAAACCTTCGGTCCAGGGTTTACCATTGGGACTTCAGCACAAATCACCCAAGAGGTTAAACCGCCACCCCCATGCACCTGTGGCTAACAGCAAATAGAGACACTGGCCCCAACAGAACTTAAAACAACAAGCAACTGGTGACAAAAAGCAAAGAATGATGATTTAACACAAATATCATCGCTAATGGAGGGAGCAGCATATAAACTGAAAAAATATACATAGCTTATCCTCTTTCTTTCCAACTTAAGTTATCTCTGCTGCTGGTCCTGCACCCCCCAGATTCCTAACAGACAGGGTTCTTGCAAATCTGACTTCTCTGACTTGCTTAGAAAAGTCACCAGGCACCAGATCTAAGTAAAAGTGATACAATGTGATACTCAATAACGCAGTCCAATATACTATGTTCCCATTTTCAAAAGTATATTTTATATGGGCTACATTTTATGCATGGCTCAAGTACTCTGTGAAATGTGTGAATGAGCTTTTGTGAAGATATCATTATCACAGTTTATAAAATTCAGATAACACAGAAAAGGGAAGGAAATCCAATTCTATCGCCCTAACACAATTATCACTACCCATGGACATATTTCTATCCATCGTTTTCTATACACCAGCTGCATTCACAGCGCCGGACGGAGTTCACTTCCTCACGAGCCGCCTTCACGGTGCCGTCTTCATAACCGTCTCAAGTTTCAAACAGGGGCGCAGAGCTTCATGCATTGTAGTGATAGAAGTTATTTAGCTACCTAGTGTCCAGACATAAAACACATCTCCATTTTTTCATTATTACAAATAATGCTGTTTTCATAATGTATGTGTAAGCTCAGAAACAATCCAAAAAAGCCTATTAGCTAGCAATAATTCTGATTAGTGTTTGCAAGTTCTGAATACTTACCAGACTAATATGCTTATTATATGAAGTATACATGTGAGATGCCATCATCTCTACTGTAGTAAGTTTCTGTGGTTGCAGCAAGGAATTTAACCTGTCCACAATACTGATATCCAGCTCACAAAACACCGGATTTAATTTAATTTGTAATTCTGCCTTCTGAGGAACAGAACTAAGTCTTGCTTGATTACTCTTTAAAAGAAAAAAAAAGAAAGCATTAATAACTAACAATATTATAAAACCTTCCGATCGTGACAAAATACACACCAAGCGAAAATTCACAGGTGGCCACCACAGGAAAAGACCTCTCACCTGGGGCCCCTTGCTCTCAGAATGCTTGTAGTGAAGCTGAAGACACGCGGGGGAGTGGGAGTCGGTGCGTTCTTCGGAATGGAACATCAAAAGCTTAAAAACAAAGGCGAGGAACAATGTAAATATTAAGCTATCATTTTAATCACAGGAATTAATAGAGGTGCTAGCATAATATTGGGAAGAATTTCTTAGAAAACCTTGCTTTAAGTTTTCATTTTCACTTATTACCCACATGAATCTTGGACAAGTTACTGAACTTCTGGGATACTTAGTATCTCATCTACAAAGTGTAGGGGAGGATTCAAATAAACCACGCTCGGGGAAGTGCTTCGAAATAAAACAATGTATGAGGGCAAAGGAAAAGCAACGGAGGTCACTTTAATGGCTTTGAAGTTTCTCTAGGACACGCTGTTAAGACAGGAACAAAAACAGACCAATACCAAAGGAACACAGGTATCTCACTCGTCTTCCCCAGTGAACAGTGCTTAGCACGCAGAAGCTGTTTGTTGAGTAACGGACTTCTTCTGAAAGTAAGGATGCTTAAAAACTGAGTGAAGTGAAGCCATTTGTCCCATAACCTGTGTGCCACTCTAAAAAGTCAACTGTGAATTAAAAATGTTAACTGACTCCCATGGCCTTGAATGCCACACTTACAACTCTATTTCAACAAAACACAAATGCTCAGGCACACACTGATACACCTCTTCGTATGTGACTCCCTCTCCCTTCTTTAAAGAAAACCATTGCGGCTCAGACAATTCTTTGAAGAGCAAGGCCGACTCACAGAAGGGTCGCAAGGGAACGCACTCGGCACTTGCCTCCGTGTAGTGGGGAGAAGCAGAGTGGCAGTCTGTCGGAAACAGGCACTCCAGCAGCTCCAGCTGCCCGACGGACGTGTCGGCGCTAACGCACCTGGACGCCGATCTCTGTCTCTGCTCATAGGACACCTTGACGCTGGTACCGATAAACCTATCGCAAGAAACACAGCATTCAGGAGGGTCCGCTTATTTCTAGATTGCACAGTGCATAAACAGCACACAAGTGTTAACAAAGTGTAACAATTACCCACCTATTCTGACAAATTCAAGCTGTAAATAATATTCCTAAGGATATTAGCCAGAAAGATGACTTCAAATTTACCTGACGCAGGATAAAAAACCAGTTCTGCTGACAGGAAACTATCCAGGATATATTTATTTCCCAAAACTGCCCTTCCTCTTCCTTTATCCCCCGCAATTCACACTGCAGGGGATGAAGTCTTTAACATCTATAATGCATACATATGTAATAGTGTCTTCAAATTATCTAAAAGCATCATGCAATATTTTTAAAACTTTAGTGGAGTTCAAATGAAGGTAGTTCTCTAGTTTTTATTGTTTTTGTTGTATTTCCTACTGACAGGTACTTGAAACCTTGTCAAAAACCAGAAGAAAATAATGTTTTTTGAAGTTTGATTATAAATAAATACTATGTTTCTAACCTGCAGAATTTATTTTGCTAGGTATAAAAACTAATTTATATATTAATTTTAATACTTAAAAAAGTTAAAGTTAAAATAAAAGCCCAAACCATTTTCTAAAAATATTAATTCATTGTATAAATCATTGTACCCATATAATAGCATGACAATTTATACGTCACTTTCATGTTAAAATCAATAGCATGTGCACATTAACAACTTTATCCGTACAAATGTAACTACCTCGTTTATGAGAACTCGACTCACGAAGAGATCATTGGCTACTCGGACAGCTTTGACTTGTTAAGCAGAAGGTGAAAATGTAGCACCCAAGCTTGATCAGCCTCTACTCGGACAGCTTTGACTTGTTAAGCAGAAGGTGAAAATGTAGCACCCAAGCTTGATCGGCCTCAGTAGGCCATTTCCTCAGGGCCAGGGGCACACAGGTCACTGGCAGGTCCTCCTAGCTAAGCTCATTCCACTCTGCCCACCGCCACCATCTCTGCTCAGCCAGTAGCGATAACGGCTTTTTACGACTATAATGGTGCCGGTGGCTAAGATGGCAAAATGCGGTCAAAGCAATGTGACAGGAGCAGGGCAGGGAGCCCGAGAAGGGGGGACCCCGCCCCCCAGAGCAGCTGGAGCTCACATCTGGATGCCACACAGGCTGAGCCACCTGACTGAAAGGCCCCACGGGACCATCGCTGCAGCGTGGGAAGGAAATCTCGTTCCTTCCACTCATCCACCAATAAAAGGTGAATTATACAGACAAATGCAGGTAGGCAGACAGAAAATCGAAAGTCTACTTTTAGTTCTTTTTCAAGGATCATCCATAAATACGAGAGAGTTTACCTAAGGTGATCGTGTGAGCAAGCTTCTGCAAATACTGTTCGGAACGACTTGAAGTCCTCTGTGGAAAACCTCGCTGGGTCGGTCTTCTCTATACAGGAGAAGAAAGCCACCGCCAGAGGCGCCAGCGGGTTCAGGTTCGGAGACGTTTCGGGCGGAGACAGCGGGTCGATGTGCAGCACGGAGGCGGAGAACGTCCCCACTGCTAGTCTGAAAATAAGCTCAGGCCTGGACTCGTCCACCGAGACTGATCTGGACGGGAGAGCTGGAACACAGGTGTCAAAGGTCCACACAGAAAATTTAACACCGAAAAATAACCCACTGTGTCAAAACTACCGAACATTTACTTATGTATTAGTTTTCAGAAACAGGCGATTGCACAACAATGTGAATGATATTAAACAGGTAAAATAAGTTAACTGTTATCTTTCCGCATTTTATATCCAGGATCCTCGGTACCTGGAGCACACGAGCGTGCTGCAGTAGAAAACGTGTGAACAAAGCTTGGCATTGGTGAGACCATATCGGCAAAGTCGGAGGCTCACCCAAGCCGCTCACCAGATTCCCCTCCACACCTTATGTCTACCCCAATTACATTTTCCAGGGAAGAAACCTGAGGTTCACTTTCAAGTCAAGTATCAACAGTCAAACAAAAATCGGACAGCTGACTGACACTCCTAGACTGCAGTAAGAATATGAAACTTAGCCCTGGCTGGCGTAGCTCAGTGGATTGAGCTCGGGCTGTGAACCAGGCATCGCAGGTTCGATTCCCAGTTAGGGCACATGCCTAGGTTGCAGGCCATGTCCCCTAGCAACCGCACATTGATGTTTCTCTCTCTCTCTCCCTTTCCCTTCCCTCTCTAAAAATAAATAAATAAAATCTTTAAAAAAAAAAATGAAACTTATGATGTACTTTAGACTCAAAATACTTAGGTATTCAAATATGCAAAAAACACAGTGAATGGGCAACTATACTGAACAATTCACAGCGAACCGTTCGACAGTGCTTCATTTCCTTCTAAACTTGTTAAATGGTCTAGACCAAAACAAAATTATGAAGGAAAAGGAAAGAAGCAATAGAATGGTGTTTTTTTATTTCAAGTTTGTAAAAATCCAGTGGCAGCCATCAACAAGTGTCTTGTTTGCACTCACGAGCCTGCTGCTGCAGCGATGACGGGTGGGCCGGGCTGGCGGGCCGCGGCAGGCCTCTCGCCGGCTGCTCCTTGTGGCGGTCCAGGAAATCTCCCCACGTGGGCTGCAGCTGCGAAGGAATCATTTTCAAGCAGATGAATGAAGTCATGAATTCTAGGAGCAAGTTTTCAAGAATGGAACAAAGATGAAATGATACTTTACCACGGTAGCACTTAGTGGAGATCCTGCTGGGGTATTTGTGTACGTGCTAGTTAAAGACAACTCCAGGTCCATGTTCGGGGGGTCCCCCAGGGGCGGCAGGGAAGAGAGGCTGTGGGACATGTCCATCTCGGCCATGGAGAAGAAGACTTCTTCTTCTGGAGAGAACGCACTTCGTCAGCCGTATTGTAATCCCACAAGTCTCCATCTTTCGATTCATACACACTAACACAATATTCTTCCTTCGGATTATCTGGGATAGAGTGATGCCCTACATTTTGTTAAATGGGGTAATTTATTTGGATCTAAGATATAAATGGCACAGTAAAAACTCAACTGCACATGGGTTAACAAAAGTTTATGCTATCTTGCTGGTGAATGTTGATAATATGATATGCAGTATTACCTGGTATATTTTTAAGTGTCATTACAATTCAGAAGTTGAAATTCAGATTAAATGGCATATATACATGTGTATACACACACACACACACACACACACACACACATCTTGCGACCTCTGGTTCCTATGGATATAGCTAATACTTTAAAAAAAAAATAAAATTTTAAAAAGGAAAAATAAGAGCTGCATGTATTATTTTGAGTTCTATTCACATTTCACTTCTTTCCTCCTGGAGATTATTTTACCCTTGTGCAAAGAAACTCTGTTAAGGCCAGAAGTTCAGCTGACTTTAATTTTCTATTTAGTTCAATAGTCCATACTTAAATTGACTCTTATTATCTAGGGTATAGGTACTCATATGTTCTGAAACACTTCTAAATGCAAAGTAAACTGATAAAGCTTATATTTACATGTAATTGGTAATCAAGAAAGGTTCGTATTTAAAGGAATCTATAAATCATTATGTGAGCTCATAAGAACTTGACAAAATGAAGAATTACCCCCATTTATCTCGGGTATAAATCTACATTTATGTAAAGTGAGTTTCCTTAGAATAAATCATGATTTATGTAAACTACGCAATCAAAAAAGGACGCTGTAGCAAATCACCGTAATGCTGGGTTAGAAAGGTAAACTTAGCAATTTAGCCCTTCTCCCAGGATGGGGTTCTGTTCTCTCATTACTAACCCACTTCACAGCAGCCAAAATCAAGCCACTTTGCTCTATGACGACAACGTCTGACGCTGGCGTCAACTTCTTGCGTTGCTTACCACGGCTAGAAGGCGTGCGAGCTGCTTCTGTCTCGTAAAAGCTTTGCTCTGCAGACACGCCCGCAGAGAGGGAGTTTTTCCTCAGGTAATACCGGTTCAGTTCCATCTGAATGCGGTATTCTTCTTCCTGCTGCATGGGCCGGTTTTTTCTGTCTTTGTTCGCTAAACCTATTTTGCTAGAATTTTCTACAAGTGTACAAAAGGGAAAAAAAACAGCATTTAAATTTAGAGTTATTTAATCATTTCTGTCTCAAAACCCACTTATCTAATACCAATGGCAACATTTTTGTAAAGTGACCTTCCTAAGAGTAAATTGTGATTTCTGAAACGAAACTACCAATCAAAAAGAGACACTGTAGCAAAACTACCAATCAAAAAGAGACACTGTAGCAAAACTACCAATCAAAAAGAGACACTGTAGCAAAACTACCAATCAAAAAGAGACACTGTAGCACATGCGCCAGTGCTGCGGTTACCACTGTGATGCCGTGGTTAGAGCACCGTGGAAGTGTAACCCTTCACCCTGGCTGGTGTGGCTCAGTGGACAAGTGCCGGTCTGCAAACCTACAGGTCACCGGTTTGGTTCCTGGTCAGGGCACTTGGCTGGGTTGTAGGCTAGGTCGCACCTGGGGACCAACCAATGTTTCTCTCCCTTCCTTTCTTCTTCCCTTTCCCTCTCTCTAAAAATAAATAAATAAAATCTTTAAGAAAAAAAAAAGAAATTTAACCCTTCTTACAGGATGGCTCTTTTATTCTTTCACTGCTGACCCCATTTCACAATGGCCTTAACACTGCCCAAACTTAGCGCTGCTGTCAGCACAAAGCCACTGCCATTCCACACTGACCAGCAATCAAGACGATAATGTCACACATAAAGCTAGAAATTGCAGAAATTTTATCTTTGAGAAGTCAATTAAAAATGTGTGCCCTTAACTGTGTTAAAGAATTATACTTTCTCTGTATGAAGTACTATCCCCAACCAAGGAAGCAAGCCAGACAATTCTGAAAAAGTTAAGGTGACATAAATAATCTGAGTGCTAACTTATGCCACAGTGACACAATTTAAGAGATCCAATCAAACTGAAGTATTAGGATTCTTATTTACAATGCATCTTTAATTTCACATATTCCTCTGTAAGACAGTATGTATGTTATATATTTTAACCAAAAGTTTTAAAGAATTAAAAACGGTAATGACAGAGCAATACTCACCTGGCCCAGCAACAGCCGCTAACATGTCCAGGAGCAGGTGCACCTGTCTCGGAGACAGGAACAGATGAACAGAGTCTATGTGTCCGTCCACGTCCAACTTCGAAAAAGCAGAAGAGGACACTCGGGGTGAACACCTGCATCGTCTCGGCACCACAGTCCCAGTATATGCCCACACACCGAGACAACACCAAGTGTCTAGTCACGAATTCCTTCAGCTAAGACTCCCTCTACCAAGTCACAGACGGAAAACCCTCCCGAGAAAGTCCACGTTGGCAAGTCCAATGTCACACTTTGTTTAAGTTTTCTGAGTATTTAAGGTATTTGAGGAGGTCTTATGACACAGTCTCCAAGAAGAACATTATGATGGCAGTAGTAGAATATTCATCCCCATCATGATTTCCAAAGACTCAAAGCATAATCCTTAAAGCTTGATCTAAACCAAGAGCAAATACAGTTGGTTTTCTTAAGTGTGCCCACAGACACTACTCCTTAGCAGGGCACATAAGGACCTCGTCCCAGCAACAGCGCCCCTCTCAGCACACGCTGTGTGCCCCAAGCCCACCCCGAGCTGGACGTGGGAGTGTGAGCCGCAGCGCAAACACCGGTGGAAGGAGGGCACTTGCATGCGTGTCCCTTCTCTTTTCCAGCTCTTCGTTCGTTTCCTCTTGCACAAATAAAAGCCCCACCTCTCACCCTGATGTCTGCGGGGTACGCTCTGGGAAAAATCGCTCTGTTCTGCACATCAGATTCTGAAGAGCTGAGGGGGCCTGCTCTGCTTTTCACTCAGCGCCTCAGCTCCAGTGCTAACGCTGACCCCTACCGCAGCTGTAAAAGAGCTCAATTAATAAGACATTTATATTTTAAAAAGGGCGCCTTCCCCAAGAGAAAAACAAATATCTTCTGATTCTAGAAACACGAATAAAATAAACTGCATAGTGGTTTCGAGACTGCCATGATCTAACCAGAAATTCCCCATCATCATCATCTCCCTTTTGCGGTATCAGGGCGCTGTGTGGGGTGTTTTCATTCTGCCTCCTCTCATTCCTGGCACTGCTGCTGCTTTACAGACAAGGGGTCAGGCTCACAGAGACTCAGGGATCTGCACAAGGTGCTCGGACAGACCCAGAGCCAGGACCCTGCCTCGTGCATGCGGACCCGGATGGCAAGCCCCCAGCACTCCCACGGCACGGCCCTCCAATCTGTCCACAGAGGTGCGGACGAGAAGGGCCCTACAGACAGCAAGCTCAGACGAGAACTACAACTGAACTGCAGGACAGCCATCGCTGAGAGCTGTCCCAAGGTAAACTCACGGGCTGAGCTGATCGTGAGCTGCTCCCGAGGCAGGTCGTGGTGGGCAGTCACTCAGCAACCATGCACCTTCCGCACGGAGTGCACACAGCCACGCCAGCGCTCCTGCAGTCCAGCCCCGCCCAGCTGCCTCCCACCTCACGTTCCCTCCCTCGGTCTCACAGCCATAAAGGAAACAACGAAAGTGCCGTTCTTGGAAGCAGCGGACACCTCCCTTCCTGGCAGCTGTCATCCGTTTTGGCTCAAATAAACTCATAAGAATTCTACACAGGTTGGGTGTTTCTTACGTCAACAGGGACTTGTTTTACGGGGCTCCCTGCTGACTGCTAACACCGCAGGCCATACATCAGCAAGGGGTCAGGGCTGGGGACAGTGGGAAAACACCTGACTATCTGCCAAATTTAAAAGCTGGTTTTTTATTTCTGAGTATTGAAAGCACATTCCAACTATAGAATGTAATACTAAAATAAATTTCAACATCCGTGTAACATGGTAACTGCAACAAAAGTGTCCGTAAATGCAGCACAGGCAGTCCGCTATTTCATACGCACTGCACTCCTGCAGACAGCCCTGGCTGGTGCAGCTCATGGACTGAGTGCCGGCCTGCAACCAAAGGGTCGCTGGTTCCATCCCAGCAGGGCACATGCCGCAGTTGCGGGCCAGGTCCCCAGTAGGGGGCGCACAAGGGGCAACCAATCCATGTTTCTCTCCCTCTATTTCTCCCTCCCTTCCCCTCTCTCTGAAAATAAATAAATAAAATCTTTTTTAAAAAAGCTATTGTTATGGCTCTTCCTTCCTGGAGAAAAGCAAACACACGCCCCAGAGGCGTGGTGTCTGCATTTCCCAGGGAGGTCCCCGGGCCGGGGACCCGCTGCGGTGTCCCCACAGAGCTCTGGCTTTCTGCTGCAGTGACGCTCCCTCCAACTACTTAATGAAGAGGCATTAAGACCCGGTGAAGGGATTCCTGCCCTCTGAGGTAGCACAGAGGAGGAAGCAATGGCCGAGGGGACAATCGGGAATGGGAATGCTGCCATTCTAATCACCTCCTTCCTCCTCCTCCAACTCCAGTCGGGTGTTCGGGTCCAAGGGAGGACTCCTAGGAGCCTTCAACCCCCTGAAAGGCTTCCTGTGTACATTCATAGGGACCCAGGGCCTCCCTCACCCATGTCCCCACAGCGGCTGCTGCCCCAAGTGGCGCATCTTTCGTTAAAAGGCCACGACTGGATCCGCTCATTTCTGCCTCTCTCCAGAGCCCGCCAGGGCCTGGCGCACAGCGGCCGCTCGAATGCCTGCAGCCAGGAAGACCAGTGCACACTCGAGTGAACAGGTCCGGCCTCTTCTCCACGGAGACCACATTTTACAGATTGTAGAGAAACTTCGCTCCCAAGTCTGCAAACACCTCCTGACAAACACATGTCTAACTGACTGAATAAATGCACGTTTCCCGATTCTCCACCGGGCTGTTCGATATGGTTCCCTAAGAAACAAGAGTCTTCAAAAAGCTACGAGACATCATGAAAAAATCAATCTCTTTTCATAAATATTACACAACTATAAACATGGCCATTCGGTTAAAAACACACATAAGGTGGATACTCTTACAGATAATTAAACACCTAAGGTCAGCCTGCTTTCTGAATCTCTCCTCGGGGTGATGCCAGAACGACACTCTTTAATGGCGCATTCCCAGGCAGCAGCACTAACGACCGCTTGGAGCTGCGAGAGCGGGAAAGTGAGTGCAGGAGGAGACTCAGACCCCTGAGCTGCAGCTGCAGGGGGAGGCGTCCCGTGACTTCCCGCACCTGCCCGGTGGGTGCCAACGCTGACTCCAGGCAGTGAGCCCCTGTTCCAGGGCGATCTATGGTAACCGTCAGGGGTCATGGCACAGATTAAAGAACACTGGTAGTTTTACTTCCTTTCTCACTGTGGAGAATAAAGTACATCTTTACCTTCGCTCCCGGAAGCACTTCATTCTGTTTCAGCATGAGACTCAGCTCCAACCTGCCCATTAGCCCTCCGATCTGCACGGGGTCAGAGGGCGCTACCTCTGGCAAACTTCTGGTCAGCTGTGGGTGCGGCTCATAGATAATTTTAGGGTTCCAGCTGGGGGACAGCTTTGGCTCAGTTTCCTACAATAATGCAGTAAGAGTAAAGTACGTTACTGTAAACAAATCAAAATGCAAAGTACAAATGTCAGCTTAAGAAGAAAAACACATTTGACATGTGAAACTGGTTTATGTTACAACAGGCACACTGGCCTCTCGCAGCTAGCACGAAACAGTCACATGTCACCACTGCACCTTGGCAATGAAGGCAAATTATGGGACAGGGCTTATGAAAAAAAGCACAACTGTTCAAATTACAGTCATCAGAAAACTTAAAAGGTGTTCTATCTATAATTAATACAATCTGACTTTTGAAATAAGATATATGATAAATTTTAGAATAACTGATTTTGATACAGAAAAGTATTCTCTACTCCTAGAAGGAATTAATAAAAAGCTTCCCAATTACAAGCTTTTTTAAAGATACAATTTGTAAGGTAAGTGTTCAGCAATGGAATCAGTACTATGTAGGTAAATGTCAACCCTGCTTGATTTCCTGTGTTTACTGTACAAGGACATTAGATGTTAATATGCCATTTCTCCCCAAGGAGCAGAAGGTAATGGTTCTCTGTCAAATTAATACACAGCAAAGAGGAAAGACATTAATTATAAGTATGTTTTAAAGTCTCTGAAATATGCTCCCGTTACTAAGGATTTGTGTTAACTTCCAGATCAGATGGAAACTCATTAACACATATCCTAGCAAAGTTGAATACCTCTCATTTAACCCATTTGAGAACCTGTGACTTAGTAGACTGGTGTTTCTGTTTTGTTTTTCCTACCACTGGTGCGGTGGAACACACTGGGGAAGACTTTGCTGATGCAGAAAACTCATCCCAGAAGAGACACACTCCAGAGAGCTGAAGCAACTTGTGAGCAAAAGCCGTGGGCTGGTGCACGTTAATTCCAGAAGACTCGTCCGCAGTTTCGTCACAGTACACAGTTCTGAAAGTCAATGGCAAGAAGGGCGTTCATGTCAAACCCCTAGGAAAGCCTCTCTTGATGACAAGAAATGCACACAGCTTTTTAAGTCAAAGGGACTTCTCAAGTGTCAGCACCTTTGAATATGCTTAAGATATGGGTCAGCATCACCATGCTTTACGCCAGTAAATACTTCATGAGACCTTAGCCCCCAGAGAGAGAACCTTACGGGGCTCCTGAGTTTGGGGGGAAAGGCAGTAACTTCCTGCAGTTAGCTTCGAGGAAAACAGTCCCCACACTCCCTCCCTCCCTCCCTCCCTCCCTCCCTCCCAAACAGCTCTGGGTAACAGTGAGACAGCATTTGTCTCCATGTCCGAAGCCTGGCATAAATGACATTTCTTGAATTCTTATGACTACGCTATAAATTCTTGATTGATCTTCAGTTTAATCAAAACAAAGTAGTTCTATATGCATGAGATTTTAGATATGTTTAACATGCCATTTAAGGTAATGCACCAGAATTTCAAAGATCTGTCAATAACAACTGTTTCACTAATAGGCATGTTTTGTGAAAGGAGAGGAACCGTAACACATCTGCATCATAATCGGGCAGAGGTCCCCCGCAGCTCCCCACACACATGTCCCTGGTGCTCAGGGCACGGCCTTCATTCTGCTCCCTGCTGCTGCCCGTGAGCACGGCATCAAGGCCCAGGTGGGCAATCGCTGACTCCGACCAACAGCCCCAAGTGAGTGTGTAAAAGTCAATCCCAGGCTGAGAGCTACTTACCGGGCTCCACGTGGGCAAACACAGGAAACCAAAAGTTTCTATCTTTTTTACGTAAATTGCTACTGCAAATTTTGACCTTATGATGCCCTCACAGAACCCTCAGAGAAAACAGCAGTCTCAGCCTTTCTCATCAAAAATGCTGCTCACGTGAAGGAGACACACGTAAACGGAGCATTGCTTATGCGAGAAACACGGAAGCTCTGCAACAGGAGTGCCTCACGTGCAGCAGCACTCGGGTGCTCGCGCTTCGGATTCGGAAGAAACCAAAAGGGAATCGCCTGCTTCGAATTCAACGTGGCATCATTGTATGTAATGCTACCCGCTGACACCTCTGAGTCTGCACTGATGGGGTTAGAACACAACTTGGCGAACAGCACTTTACTCCGAAATCATACAATATATTGGCTCAATATCACTACCTCTCGTCTCCAAACGCATTCTGAAATCTAATGTAAGAGCCAGATTTTTGTTATTCAAATGTGAATAGAAGTGGATCATTTTTTTCTTCAGCTACAAAAAGTCTTACCTTTCTATTCGTATTTCAAGAGCAGTTCCAGTTTTGGAGTTTTCTGGCACGTGTTCAATTCTCAAGACAGTGTCTAAAAAAGTGACTTTTACTCTTCTCAGTACTAGAGTAAACAGGTAACCACCAACATTAGAGACATAAATAAAAACTTCAGATGAGAGAATAAATACTAAATTAGTTTAATATAAACTTATAAAATAAAATCGATGAATTCCTTAACAATCCTGAAATTTTCAGTTCTGCTTGACAGAGCACCTCCCCCTTGTGACATCTCAGCAGGCAGCTGAGATGTCAGCCCTTTCCGTTTAATTCAACCCCAAGTCTAAGCAAAGTAACATAAACCAAGCAGAAACTCGGGTACAAAAGACCATGAAACTAAATTGTATATGATGTTTAATTAACCTCAACTCTAAAGTTCTAAGTGAGAACAGTTCATTTAAAAATCATGCCAATGGCTTTTCCTTATACAAGCCTTACTAAATAAAGGTTCTAAATACCATATCATTTTTTTAAATACTCAGTAATACCAAACCTGTTTCAATGGTTTCAGCAAACTTTTCAAGTCCTTCAAAAGGCTGGGATCCTTCTCCTTGTTCATCTGTCAGTTTCTGGCTAAGACATTCTTTCGCCAGCTGCATACTGCTGGTCATGAAACTTGACCAATACATAGGCTCAGAACCAGTTGCTGTAGAAAATACAGAGTAATCTGAAATGATTTCTCGTAGTTACCACAAAGCCACTTCTTAAAATAACACATTCCAAACACATAAATGCTTAATCCTCCACAAGATATTCAGCATCAGGATGTTACTCAGGAATACAATATTCTAAATTACCCTTGAAATTTAAATATCACCTTATGATAGCCAAGAAGGGAAAATAAAAATAACAGAACACCCACAAAAAAATCCAGAGACGTGCTCTCACTACATGGTATTTTTCTGCCAAATATTAATGCATGTATTCATTCAACAAGTACTTAGTGGGTATTTTATACACACAAGTGCTGATCAAAATACTGTAGAACAGGGCGGACAAACTTCCCGTAAAGAGCACACACTGCAGGCTTTTCGGGCGCTCAGCTCCTGCTCCACGACAAAAGCAGCCCGAGAGAACAAGGAAATGAAGGAGCATGTCGGTGTTCCAATAACAAGGTATTCATATAAACAGTGACCAACCGGATTGGCCAGCTGGCCACGGTTAGCTGACCCTCCAACAGGGGGAGAAAAAGAAAATGATTGCCAACTCTGCCCTCAGAGAGCCTACAGCACAGGGGAAGAAACGAGATGAGATTAAGAAGAGTTAGTCGGCGACGATCAAGTCTCAGCAGACAGTATTATGACAGCTGAGAGCAGAGGTGAATTCATCGGGCTGAGGGACTCAACAGGACAACGGGCAAAGGGGGCTGGCCTGGGCTGCGGAAGGTCGGCGTAAAAGCAGTTAAAATGGAAGAGCATCTTTAGAGGAAGAACCGCATGAACGGAAAAATCCTTCCCAGACCTCCCCTCCCGAGAGCCCCTGCCACACTTCCTCACGTCACCCACAGCAAATGACGGGTTTACTGCAATTACTGCCCTCCAGGTGGACTGAAGAGCCCTTCCAACAGGGTCCTTTGAAAGGAGGAACTATTTGACTTTCCTTAAGAAAGTGTTGTTGCATCTACTCTTCATAGTTAAAAGATGAAATATTCTTGTGAAGTAAATACCAGATTATTAAGGAGGGTTTCCATGCACAGATCACCAATTTTCAAAATATAGGTACTGTAATTCCACTAAGCATAATTTAAACTTTGGTGATTCAGACACATGCACTTGAAATTATAACTCTTCAAGTATATACTTATAAACATCACTTGTCACTGAAAAAAGAATTTAAGTTCATCATTTAAGATGACCTACCATAACTTAACTGGTTTATAAAATACGCCCACACACACACAAATATACACTCTGCAGCAGAAAATCTGAGACACAATATAGCAGAGTGGTTAAGAACAAGGACTACAGTACTAGGTGCCTGGGTTCAGATCCCATCTTTTCCACTTAACGAGCTATGGCCTTGGACAAGTTATTAAAGCTGTCTATGCCTCAATTTCCTGTTCTGCAAAATAGAGATAATAAAAAATGTCTATTTCAAAGAGTTATTGTGAGGATAATATTTGTAAAGCACTAAGAATAGTATCTGGCATGCAAGAACACATACTTGTATATATTTTAGAAATCAGAAAACGTCATACGTGTAACTAAAGCTATCACACACACAGACTTATAAACAATTACTATAACTTTAAAGCTTCTCCCTCTGAGTTTCTCCCACCTAGCCAATGCTAAGAAAGAGGTGAAAGACTTGTGCAATGAACACCTGCATACCTTTCATCTACCTTCATCAAGATTCTACACACACACACACACACACACACACACTCACACTTTTGCTGAACCATGAGAAGGTGAACTGCAGACATCATAACACTCACCCCTAAACACCTCAGTATGGAACCTGTCAGAACAAGATCATTCTCCTGCAGAACACTCCCAAGAGATGTCACATTGACACAATAATATCTTACAAGCACTGATACCCAAATTTCCCCAGCTCCCCTGTAACACCCTTCACAATAAACAAACAAATAAAACATGATTATTTACTGCAATTAGTTATGCATGTCTTCAGCCTCCTTTAACCTGGAACAGTTCCCCCATTCTTCTTGTCCATCATGACAGTGACATTCTTTACAGGACCACCCATTCAGTTTACAAAATTTCCCTGGTTTTGGGTTGGTCGGACTGCCGCTCTATGATGTGACCCAGGCTAAGCACTTTCAGCAGGAGAAGCAAGTACGTAACTAATGTGTAACTTCCTCAGTCGACCACGTCGGGACACACACGAAGTCAGTCTGACCCAACATTGCCGAGGCTGGGTTTGATCATGTGGTTATCTGTGGTGGTCGCTGTCAATTTTCTGCACCGCAAGAGAAACTTTTTCCCGTGTAAATAATATGTAGTCACTGGAGGTACTGTGATTCCATCGAAATGTTAAGCTCCGCAACAGCCCTTCACCAGATGGTACTAGCATTCATTGATGACTGTGTTCTGTACCAATGTTTATCACAGTGGCCCCCCATAATGGTGAAGTCTACCTTTTTCTTAGGTTTTTAGGTAGGCATTCTACTGCAATGAAGGGCTTTCCCTCTCCCTGTCCCCTTTACATATTTATTTATTTGTATCAATATGGACTTAGGGTGCTTCTTTAAACTAGTGTTATAATCCATTATTGTCGTTACTCTTTTTGATACTCAGGCTTTCCCGGATTTGGCCAATGGGACCCCTTCTAGCCCAATCCAGTATCCTTTGAACAGAATCTCCATTAATTTTTGAGCATGTCCCTGCTTTCTGGCACAACACTTCGAATCTTTAAAAAACAACAGATCACTGGTAACGAATAAACAAACCACCATCTGCGCGTGGATAGTGTAAACACGGAGAGAAAGAACGCTAAAGGTCCAATCACACATCCTACCCAGACCCAAATCCTAGCATTTTATCGGTCTCGCAAATACAATTCAAAGTAACAAATCAAACACTGAATTTAATGTGAGTAGGCTACTTCCCTAGTCTCTCAGAAATAAGACCGCAAGCCGGAGCTCGCGATGCACCTACCCAGGCGAGGTCTGGGCCGGAAGACCATCTCCAGCCCCTTCACTTCCAGCGCACAGTTGTCCTGCAGCAAGGAGCCCCACGGGACCGACAGAGAGATTGACTGTATGAATCCTTCTGTGACTTCCAGGGGCGCATCTGCTGACTCCAGGATCTCATTGAGGCACTACAAAGGAAAACCAAACTCAATCTCAAGTCGCAAGAACTTCACACTGTTAACTTATTCAAAGATGCTGAACTTGCTCACACACGTGTCAGGCGGAGGGGGGGGGCGGGGCGGGTGAAGGAAGCAGAGACCTGGCCAAACAGGATTCTTCACTGAGCTTACCCACACAGCTTACCTTCACGTGAGACGATCATGTGACAGAGGAAACACACTGTGCTATTTGGGCGTGTAAAAGAACCCAGCCTGGAGACTCAGGGCAGGCCAGCTGAGAAACTGCTATTTAAGGCTGAGACCAGAAGGCTGAGGAGTTAACCAGGCAAAGGGTCCCAGGCGGAGACAAAGGCATGTGGAAGGACTCGAACAAACAAACAAACAAACAAACAAGCAAGCAGAGGCCAGTGCACACAGATTTGAGATACAAGAGTATGTGAAGAGGAACACTGCTTTAGCTGGAGTGCACTGGGCCAGGGTGACCACCAGAAACGAGGCGACACAGACAGACAAGGGAGGGCGGAATCCAAAGAGCCTTGTAATTCATGCTAAAGAGTCTGAAATTCATCTCAAGGGCAAGGTGAAGCCACTGGAAGATTTTAAGCCAGGGAGCCAGGATGGGGCCCAAACCTTTAGCGGGACCCCTGCAGCCAGGTAGGGCGGGTACCGGAGGGAAGCAAACCTCAGGCAGACGGTTGTTATCAGTGAGAGAAGCCAGAGGAGCTGGCGTGGCAATGAGAAGAGGGTGGATTTTTGTAGTACATTAGGAAGCCGAGTTAATTGGCATCATGAGGGGTGAGGAGGAGGAGGAACGAAGAACGACTCCCAGATGCTGGCTGGGGCAGCTGCTTAGGCAATGGCACCACACACTAAGACAGAGAAACCTGGAAAAGCTGGTTAGGGGACGAAGGGGCACTCAGTTCCAAAGAACACATCTGAGCAGACATCTAGGTGGAGGCTGCTAGGAAGCAGCTGGAAATTCCGGTCTGGAGCTCAGGAGAGTTATCGGGGCCGGAGCTAAACAAGGGCATTACGAACACAGAGGGTAAATGAAGCCACGGGGGCGAGGAGTGGCGGGCGTTGGGAACTTACGTAGAGTAAAATAACCAGAGACCTAGCACAGAACCCTGATACACACCAATGTTTAAGAAATGGGTTAAGAAAAAAGAACTTGTGAAAAAGCAGAGAGGAGGAACGGCAAGAAAGTTTCACATCCCAAAAAATCATGGAGAGACAATATGGAAGAAGAGGAGGGTCAAGTGCAGCAACAGCTAACAGGAAGTCACAGACTTTCAACGTCCACTGGACCTGGTGCTCTGCAGGGGCTTAGCGATGCCGCTGAGGGGAGGGATTTCGGTGGAGGGTGCGGCAAACCAGGCTGAAGCGGAAGGAAGACAGAATGGATGCAAATATAGCTCACAGAATAATTAAGGCACTTTTGACAGACAATGTAGTTTTTAAATCGATAAAACAATAGTTAGTAAGTGCCAGTTTACAGGTAGGGTCATTCCAGAACGCCATGTCGCATGAGGGCAGGGTCATTAACTCTCTGTGGCCAAGCCTAACGTCAAATCTTGAGTGAGACTGGGACCACCTCATGCTCGATCAGAGGTCACTGCTGAACGGGGTTCCTCATGCTGGTGCTGGTGTGGTCCTACAGACTCCCCCAAAAGTCCATGGGCATGGGTGGTCTTAAGGTCCAAACACTCAGATCCTCAGTCTCTGAGTATGTATCCTTTCCCACAGTGGACCTTCCTGAGAAGAGGACTCACAGTGGTGGCAGCCTGTTGGGTCTCCTTTCCCACGTTCCCACGTTCCTTTGTATCATCTCTCTTCTCCCCCTTCACCAAAAAACCCTGTCTTTTAACCTTCCTGAATCCTCCCCTATATACTACCTAGGGCACAAAGATCTCCCGCAATAAGTTTTCCAGTCTTTCCCTATCTTATACATAGTTTTGATATAACACTCAAAGAAATTCAAAGAACTAAGTGGTATTGCTATTGCAAAATCCCTTCAATTCTCATCCACTTATGACATCAGCATATCTCAAGCTTGTCACTGTTTTAAAATAGTTACAGTGGAAATCTTAGAATAAGATTTATGCCGAGCCCTGTCAAAGTCTAGCTGTACGTATATTTACCTATAGATGCATGAACTAATCAGGAAAGAGGAGAAACAACCTATTCATATTGGTAAGAAATGCATTCCAATAGAAGTTTCTATGCCTAACTATTCAAATGCATAATGTATTTTTATTGTTTTGATCAACTGTACACTCATAATATTATAATAACACAATCTGGAGGAAAAATGTTAACACTTGAAACTTAATGATTGTCTGAAGGAGATACTGATCAGTTAAGAGCAATATGATAAGCTCAAGAACAACCTGTAAGGAAACCAATAAAAAACAAACAAACAAAAAAGTGAGGAATTCATTAATTAAAATGTTACAGCAGAAAATATTCACTAATGGCCCTGGCTGGTATGGCTCAGTGGATTGAGCAAGGGCCTGCCAACCAAAGGGTCACCGGTTCCATTCCCAGTCGGGGCACATGCCTGGGTTGTGAGCCAGGCCCCCAGTAGGGGGCGCATGAGAGGCAACCACACACTGATGTTTCCCTCACTTTCTTTCTCCCTCCCTTCCCTTCTCCCTAAAGATAAGTAAATAAAATCTTTAAAGAAAGAAAATATTCACTAATGTAAAGCAACGCTTAACAGTAAAAGGGAATTTTTAAATATAATGAATTTCAATTTAGTCACATTTTTATTGTCAAAAATGATGGCATGATTGATAAAAAACTTAGGTATGAAATAAACAAATAATGATGAAATCGTGCAGAAACAGGAAACAGGATGGACATACGGATTCAATGGGGAACTGATACAGTGTTAAATCTCCAACTATCAGCGAAGAGCGCATTTGAGCATTTTTAAATGTGTGACAGGAATGTGACGCTACTGGGTGAGAAAAATTGCATTTTTATGTCAATATCTACAACACAACAAAAGTTATTCGCCGCATCTATGTAAACTTACAATGAAAAAAAATTTAAGGCAGTTTATAAATGTACAAGGAATACAGTTTTTCCAAAAAATTTTAAGAGAAAACTGGGCAAACGTGTTTGGAAAACATTCCCCTAAAATACAGCATGTGAGCAGGTCCTAGGTCAGCCTCTTGCCAGCAGGGCAGCTCTGACAAGTTCTCGACATCTGAGTCCCGACTTCCTCAACTCAAAACAGGGACAGTCCCTGTTTCACAGGGTGGTCGTGAGTGTCTGTGAGATGGTCAAGCTACCCGATAGTTCCTGACACTAAGTAAGCGCAGCACAAACGCTGACCATTGTTCTCCACCTTCCCCTGCGTCTGCCTACCACAATGATGAGTGCCATCAGGAATTCAAGGTGTGCCTGATGCTACAAAGGAAAGCAGGGATTACATTCCATGTTTCTGTTTAACGATACCATAGGGCTAATAATACACCCTTATTAGTCCAGACCAAGTCATCAGAATTCAAACAGAGATAAAATTGAGCATAAAAATATGCAAGAACTGATTTAAACCAATTTCCATATAATTAGGAGAACACAGAGAACACCACGCTATACTATTTTATACCCATGTCCTTGCATTACATCTTCAAAATAGCCCTTGAATCAGGTATTTTTGCACCCATTTTACAGGTCTGGCAAACATAGTCAGAAAAATTAGGTAACTTTCAAAAGGTCTTCAATGAATCACTGCAGAACCAAAACTATAAAAGAGAGAAATGTATTTTCACAATGGGAGATTCTGCAGGAGACTAAGCAAAATCATGTGCTAAACTCGTAACCCCAAAAATGTAGTTCTTGGGCTTAGGGGCTGACTTCTAGAACGAGCTTTGAACACTAAATGGAAAAATGCTCAATCCCTTTAGCAAAGTTGTTTCTGAAAGTGCAATCAATGCCTACACGCACCACCAGAATTCCTTAGGATACTTCTTAAAAATGTAGATTCTACCCTGGCTGGTGTGGCTCAGTTGCCTGAGTACCAGCCTGCAAACCAAAGGGTCACTGGTTCAATTCCCAGTCAGGGCACATGCCTGGGTGGCAGGCCAGGTCCCTGGTAGGGGGCGCTTGAGAGGCAACCACACATTGATGTTTCTCTCCCTCTCTCCCTCCCTTTGCCTCTCTAAAAATAAATAAATATTTTTTTTAAAAATGTAGATTCTTAGGTCTTTGGAGCCAGAATCCATAGGGAAGGAGCCAGAAGTCTGCAGGTTGGCAAACTTCCCAGGTGAGCCCCATGCGCTGATGTTTGAGGAACTCAGGCTTCTCAAACCTTCTGAGGCACTGTGGGGTCCAAGAAGAATACTGGAGTCAGAAAGACAGGCTTGAAATCCTGCTGCGCTGCTAATGCTAAGCCCAAGTTACTGCTAAAATGGAAATGGTAGCACCCAACTGAGAGCAAGAAAACGTATATAAAAGCACCCTGTACAATATAAAGAAATATGAGGTGCTTAATTAATGGCCACTATTGTCTTCAAAAGCAAACTAAAACCCCCTGTTGTGACACCATGTCCTCTCTGGTCACCACCCTCATTTCTCTTCCTTTAGTCAAGGCAGCTATTTGCTCAAACCACCAACTATTGGGTTGGCCAGAAAGTCCATATGGCTTCTCCATAAAATAAAAGACACATTTTCCCTTTTCACCAATAACTTGATTCGGATACTGTAAGCATATGGGCCACCTCCCACTATTGGCTTCTGGTGGGTAGAAGCCAGGGGTGCTGCTGAACATCTGGCAATGCATAGGACAGCCCCACAGCAAAGGACCTGGCTAAAATGTCAATAGTACTAAGAAACTTCACAAACCACTTCTGACACATTCGATCAGTCACAGTACCTCCTCCATCCACTGCATGAATCTTTTGTGTGTGTGTTTCAGTCGCATTTTTACCTTTCTTGAAACAATAAAGGATAATATGCTGAAAATGTTGTATATTTTCTTCTATCTTCAATATTAAAATGACTGCACAAAAATTCACCAATTTTGATAAGTGTTTTTATATGCATGCTGATATGAGAGCTGTCACAATACAAGCTAACAAAATTGTTTCGAACCAAGTTGAAAACAACTAAGCATCACTAGAGCAATCCTATGGAAAAAACCTCAACGGACTTTTCGGTCAACCCAATACTGTCTGCCTTCTAACCCTCAGCTCCTCTGAAACCGCCCTCAACTGCCAATAAGTCAACACATAGAATGAACAATGTTCAGTCCTCATCGTCCTTGAATTCACATCTCAGTCTAACTCCTACTTTGCAATTCTAACTTCCCTTGGTTTCCCTAACACACTCCTCATGCTCAGTATCTTTCCAGTTCTTTCCCGCTTTAAAATGGTGGTATTCATCTAAGTTCCACCTTCAGCCTCTTTTGTTTCTCGACTCCATCTACGGCTGCCCATGCACTTTGATCCAGTCAGTCACCACTGACATCCTGATGACTCCAAATCTTTGCCTCCGACTCTTCCTCGCCCCAATACTACACAGCATGTTTTGACTACTTCGGTGGGAAAAGAACTCGTGAACTTATAAGACAGCCCATTCCAGCTGTGGGAGAGTTCCAAACTCCCTGCCTGTATTCCTCCCTCCCACTTGAAGCCCCTTTTAAGTTAGTAGTCTCCAAAATGTATCCATCCCAGAGAGTGTAACAGATCATCCACTAGGGATGTGAGTAAAAAAGGAGACATTCCATGTTAAATTTTTCACATTTTTAGATTTGAAAGTTGTACTACAATTTACTTTGCCAAGGGCATTGGCACCCTCACTCCGGTCACATATCCGACTGGTCTAAACAGAAGACTGGTGGCTCCACAACGCGGCAGAGTTCAGGGAGGTGCCCTGGTGGGGGCTCCGTTTCAGCACACTGAGTCTGACTTGGGCACGACTCTACACGGCTGAGACAGGCCTTTAAGCGACGGAATCCTTGTAAAAGGGTAGAAAGTGACAGTAACTTTCTGATTTCCAGCTTTTCTTATGGCTAAATATTTGTGTTGGATTTAAAGATGAAAAACAATTTTCTTCTGCACAAACACAAGAACATGACGACAGATGGCTATCAGCAGTATATGCCACCTGGTAGGTTTGTTCTAAAAAAACAAAATGTAACTTTATCTTTTCAAAGTAAAGGTACCATTTTAGTAGAGAATAAGAAAGTAACAGCTTTTCAAAGGCTACTGGTACTAAGGGGAAAATGTTTCGAAAATTCATCTCTGAAAATGTTTCCACTGTCCCATGATTTTGTTGCTAAAATAATGTCTATTAAAAAACATTGTCTTTTTTTAAAGTCATAATCTACACAGGTTATAAAAGGTTTGAAAGCATGGAAAAGTATACAAATGAATCTAAAAGTCTGCTAAACCGAGTTTTTAAAAATGGGTTTTGATGTTAATTTCATATATATATATATATATCCTCCAATTAATCGGCAGTAACTGACGGAGGTCAAGGAAGAAGAGAATGTGGCTGCCAATCTCCACATGATCTGGAGCGTAAGTGACGGCGAGGACTGGAACGCCAGAGAGGTCCTCCACGGCGCAATTCTTCTGTCTGGACCTACGACCCTCTGAGTCATCTCTTCTCAGTCACGACAGCCACTCAAATCGAGTGTCGACATAACTGAACTCGGCATGGAAGTTTGTACAGCTATCCCTAAGTGTCACATCAGGATTTACCTTGGTCATCAACAGAAAACACTGTAATAGATAAATAAATAGCAACGGCAAATGTTGATTGGATGCTTTATTTGACATGATCGTTTTGGTTGGGCACATCCCTCGCCTTCAGGGAACAGAACAGAACAATCTTCAGAGCTGGTCCAGGCAAAAGTCACTCCGTCAAGGAACTTGAAGTCCAAGTGTAAAATTCAAATATCACCGCCTCCGATGTCCCACGATAATTAAATAAACCCGCACAAATTAGAGTGCCTCGTACAATGCCTTAAGTAAGTAGATGCTCAGTAAACATTTACTGTCCTTTCCTTGTCTTGAAGCCATAAGATTAATTTTAAAAATAATAATAATGGCCTTAGGAATTAGGTTTGAATTCTAACTGTACCACTTGTTGGCCATGCCACTTAAGGAAAATATTTAACTCCACTTGTAAAATGGAAATAATAATTCCTACCTTATAAGGGTAATAAGAAAAGTCATTAAAGGAAAAGGCATACAAAATTATTCAACCCACAAAAAACAGTTAATAAATGTCCAACCCTCTTCCTTCCAGATGGCCTATTCATAACTGTACCACAAGTACAGACTCATGGGTCAATGAATTTAAAAATATCCACCATAGTCCCTATCTTCAGATAATAATGACAGCACTAGAGTACTGACACAGTACTCCATTGTTACTGCAGTAGAAGCACAGCACTAGAGTACTCTGACACAGTACTCCATTGTTACTGCAGTAGAAGCACAGCACTAGAGTACTCTGACACAGTATTCCATTGTTACTGCAGTAGAAGCACAGCACTAGAGTACTCTGACACAGTACTCCATTATTACTGCAGAAGCACAGCACTAAAGTACTCTGATACGGTACTCCATTGTTGCTGCAGTAGAAGTACAGCACTGGAGTACTCTGACACAGTACTCCATTGTTACTGCAGTATAGGCACAGCACTAGAGTACTCTGGCATAGACTGGATACCCCACCCACGTGTCCTGAACTCAGGTGAATTACTATGTGGATGTCAGTAGGCTAACTCTGGCAGCCTGGGCTGGTCCAGTGTGGGACTGGGTCTTCAGCTGCTCAGACAGGACTCTTTCCACCATCCTATGTACCCTCCCTAGTTTAAATCATTTACTTACAGATATCCATGCTAGTGCAAACTAACTTAAGGGTTATAATACAGTATGAGCATAACTTGAGCTTTTCAGGTTTCTATGGCTAAGGAAATCATTACTTTGTTAAAATACTTTAACGTAAGAGAGAAAAGCACAGCTTTTTTACACAGCTTAAAATAGAAAAAAGTTTCTTTTTGTTTTGCTCAATTATCACAGGAGACTCACCTATAGCTATGGTGTCCTAAATTCCAGCTGCATAGGAGTGCTCTTAGAAAAGTAAATCTCTAGAATGGTACAACCAATTCAAACTGTAAGCAGGAAACTCTAGTGCAATAAATGAAAGCTTGGGGGGCCCTGGCTCATGTAGCTCAGTGGATTGGGCACAGCCTGGGGACCAAAGAGTGGCCGCTTGATTCCCAGTGAGGGCACATGCCTCGGTTGTGGGCTGCTCAGGGTGGGGGCCATATGAGAGGCAACCGCACATTGATGTTCTCTCCCCCCCTCTCTCCCTCCTTTCTCCTCTCTTTAAAAATAAATAAATAAATCTTAAAAAAAAAAGCTTGGGGGAAGCAGAAAGCCACTTCATTCTTGCCAAACCCAAGGTGAAGTACACTTTAAGGAAAACACTATGCAGTGACTATACAAGGGCAGGTGCAACTGTATGTGGTGAGTTGAAACACACCTATAAGAAGCACCTGTAAGATACAACGAGCCAAGTCACAGGCTCCGGATGACAAGTAGAAAACAGGATTTTAAATGTCTGAAAACTGCAGTTTCAGCGCTTTTGCAACACCTGCGTGTACGCTGTCACGTGAAGCAAACAGCACCGCCAGGGCCGCACCATCACTCACAGGCTGGCCCTGTAAATGTCATCGAGCAAAAGCAGAAGAACCGGCAGAGGAGGCCTTCCCGAGCTCTCTCCCAGAAGGCGAACGCCGCGGGCGACCGCGGCGTGCGAGGAGCCAACCCAAAATAAACAAGCGAACAACTAAGGCCGACGACGTCCCCAAAGGTCCTCCTCATCCTGAATCCTTCCGAGTGTCATCCCGTGAAATAGGGCTGGTTTTCCACAGAGCCCCGCGACCCATTTTACGCGGAGGGGCAGCACCGGTCACCTCCCTCCAGGGACCCTGCACAGCCGCCCAAGCCACTGACTCAACCGATTCCCACGGCGGAGACTCGAACACCTTTGTTAAGTTTCCGGAACACGTGATTCGGGGGCGCAAACTTGCTAGAAACAGACTAAACAACACTTGAACACGTGTATCTGAGCCCCGCCACGCTTCCCAGCGAGGGGCTGAATGTCACCAGTTTTGGATGACCCTCCCTGCGCCTCGCCCTAAAGAGGGGAGCGAGTCCCGGCCGGCTGGCCGCCGGCGGCTCTTACCCATTTGTCCAGGGGGACCTGGGCCAGGGACCCGGTGCCCTGGTACAGGTCCAGGCTGAGCTGCTCCAGGCTCAGCTTCTCCTGCAGGAAGTGGCCCAGGTACCTCTGCAGGAGGTAACGACAGGCCCTCTTCTTGATGGACTCTGAAAACGGCCACGGCATGATGAGGGTTGGCAGGTGGGCCGGCGGTGGCTGCGGGTGGCGGCAGCTCCGGCCTCGGATCCCGGCCGGCGTCCCCAGGCGGTGGCGGGGCCTAAGCCCGGGGCGGCCCCTCCATGCCCGCTCGGCACCAGCCGTCCCTCAGGGCGACCCCATCTCCAGGATCGCGCGGCTGGCTCTAGGCCTGGCGGAGACGTGGGGCGGAGGAGTCCCTGTCACCCTAGGCCCGGGTGATTCCGGGGGGATGCTAGTCCGCACAGAGATGGCGTGCGAGACAGTGCGAGGGGACGCGGCGGCGCCCGAGAGAGGGGCTCAGGTGGACACCTCCACCGCCGCCGCGCGACGAATTTGTTGTCATCCGCAGGCGCGCTCCCGACTCTGGCGAAGCTCCCAGCGCGTTCGCGAGCCCCGGACTCCCAGCGCGCCGCCGGGCGCTGGCGGAAGTGACGCCACACTGGGCTGCGGGAGGCGGGAGGAAGGGCCCGGAAGCGAGCAGTTCCGGATCGGAAGAGGCGAGGGCGGGGAAGGGGAGAGGGGGCGGTGCCGCCGCAGACCGGCTCCGGACGCCTAGGGAAGGGAGGACCGGGAGGGCGGACCAGGAGGTCCTGGGCGCGCGCGCAGGTGAGCTGCGGCCAGGCTGGCTACCGGGGGGGCGGGCCGGGGGCCCTCCGAGCGGGGCACAGCGCAGCTGGCCGGGCCGCGTGGGGCGGTGGCCCAAGAGGCCCGGCGCGGGGAGCGGAGGGCTCCGGAGGCTGGCGGGGCCTGGGCCGCCCTCCTCCCCTCTCACTCGGACGCGGGAAACGGACACCGCGGGGAGGGCTGCGGCCGCTGCCACGCATCCCCGCCGCCCCCGAGTCTTGACCGGTGTTGCCCATTGTCAGCAAGTTATCCGTCGCCCGGCTCGAGCAGGTATCGTTTCCAAAGCTTCCTCTTCGTGACTGTGTGGCGGCTGGCAGCTTACCAAGCGCCTTCTGAGTCATGGCTGTGCTGCGCCCGGGACCGGGAAACTTGAGTTTTCTTGGATTTGAGAGCAGAGCTGCTTTCTGTGGGCCATGCCCAGGCCTCTCGACCCCGCGGAAACGTGGGCGGTGAGCATCTGCGCCCTGGTGTTCCCGCCTTGGAGGAGGCAACTCCTGCAGAGGCCGAGCTGGCTGTTAACTTGGGCAGCCCCAAAAGGCCTGCGCGGGGGTTCGCTGCCCCGCGAGCCAGATGCCTGCGTTACGGTCCCAACGCCGCCACTTAGCCGAGCCACTCTGGCCCGGGCTCCGCCGTTGGAGGTTTTGCCAACGGCGAGCATATTAATGTCGAATCTCCGGCAATCGTTAGGAAAATTAAGCGATAGGAGTGAGGAACGAACCTCAACAGAGTCTTGATTCATGTAGTTCCATTAAGCATAGGAAATTAGGACGACCTGTTTAAGATTTTATTTGTTGGTAACTCATGAATGCGGTAGAAATGTGTACTAACAGCCCCAAAATATCGTCAGACAGGGAAAGCTCTAGGACCCTTCCCTCGGCCACCTTTTCGTGTTAGATCAGAGTGCTCTCCAGAGTGTGCATTGCTTGGGGCGCTGGCGCCCCTGATGGTGGTGGGTTTGCCCCAAGCATTCTCGGCAACTTTGGCTCCCTTGCTCTTCATGCATTCAAAACCACTCGCTAAAGGTCCATTAAATGAAAGTCTTCACAACTGCTAAGGTGAAAAAGGTGAAGAATCAGGCAGAACCTTCAAGGAGTGTGTGTTTTGTAGTGGAAGATCTGTTCCTGTATTCATTATGTATTTATTGATTTCCTGCATGAGCCAGGGACTGTTCTAGATGCTGGGGATTCAGCACTGAACCAGTTAAGGTCCTGGAGTTTACATTTTATTGAAGACAGGGGAAACAAATAAAAATCAAACCTAATGACATGTGGTGGTAAGTGCCATGGGGGGCAATATAAAGGGAATGGAGAGGGGTAAGGGAAGGCCTCTCTTATTTAATAATGTGACATTTTAGCAGAGACTTGGAGAAAACCAGGTAGCAAGGCCTGTGAGTACCTGGGAGAGTTGTTTTCCAGGCAGGGGGAACAGCAAGTTTAGGGCCCTACCTAGGACCAGAGCGAGCATGCTTGGTGAGTTCAAGGAATACCAGGAGGGAGAATAGGGGAGGGTGGGTCACATACAGACCGAGAGTAATCGTGAGTCAGAATGTGTTTAGCTCACTAATGGAGGAACCCACAAGATATTAAAGGTGATGTGCAGAAGTGTAGGAGAGATGAAATCAGTGAGAGAAAACCAATGTAATAAAATGGCCAACTTAGCTCAAAACTGGCTAGTGGGATTTTCACTTCCAGCTAAGATAGACTAAAAGAAACCAGATTTACTCTTCACCTGCGGTTAAAAGGAAAAGTGAGCAAAAACATGTGAAACGATTGTTCTTGAGACTGTGCATCATGCCATGCAGGACAGTGATCCCTGAGAGGCGAGCCACAGACGCTGGCTCTGTGTCCCAGTTTATTGCCTGTAGAGAGTTCCCCTCCCTAGAGAAGCCCGCGTAGAGCCTGGCAGCCTCCCCAAGTCGAGGCTGTGGAACCGGGGTCCGGAGGCCACTGGGACGGAGCCCTGGAAGGCAGGGAGCTGGAGAGGGGGCCGCGGAGATGTGTGGAAGGTCCCCCTGCAGCTCAGCGGTATTGCCGTGGTTGTGAAGAAGCTCCCCTGCGCTGGGGGAAGAAAGGATGTTGGGGAATCAGAAAAGACCAAGGGCAGTTCCTGTTTCTATCACCCAGAGTGGAAAACCTCATAATTCATTCGTCACTGGGTAGAGCTCTCAGAAAGGGTTTTCCTCTGCAGTGGGGCAAAAGTAACCAGAGACTGAATGCAGCCTTGATACCACCTTAAGAAGTTAAAAGCAAGGCTCAAAAGAACAGGGTATTTTCAGATAACTTAACTACACTCCAGGACAATGCTCAGTAATGTTTATAAGAATATAAAAATACCTAGTACCATACAAGGTAAAATTCACAATGTCTGGAATCCAATCAAAAATTACCAGGCATGCAAAGCAGCAGTATACAACCCATAATGAGGAGAAAAATCTATCAATTAAAACTAACCTAGAAGTAACAATAAAATTAATACATGACACATTAAAACACAATGTAGCTATTCATATGTTTAAAAAAAACTAGGGAAAAGATCAGACAAATTAAGAAGAGACAGAGCAAAAAAACATTTTTTTTAAGACCCAAGTAGAAGAAATTAGGTAGGTACTACAGAAGAAACCATTAGTAAACCTGAACACACAGCAACAGAAACTATTCAAAGTGAAACAAAGAGAAAAGAAACAAAAACATTAATGGAGTGGTGAGGAGTAGGACAGCTTCACTTGGACTGATAGTCACGAGACCGAAGTCTTCAAAGAGAAGGAACAGATAACTGAAGAAATGATGGCCAAAATTTTTTGAAATTTATTGGAAACTATAAACCCAAGGGAAATGGCTCGGTGAACCCCAAAGTAAAAGAAACATGAAGAAAATTATAGCAACTGGAACAAAGATAACAATGGCATCAGATTTCTCATAGGAAACAATGCAAGCAAGATGCTAATAAGAAACATCTTTATCATGCAGTCTTGAAGGGGGGAGGGGGGACTTGTCAATCCAGGATTCTGTACCCAGCAAAAATGCCTTTCCCAAAGAAAGATGAAAGAAGACTTGTCCAAGCATGTAAAAGCCGGAAGAATTCAACCACAGCAGGCGTGTGCTGCAGGCAACGTTGCATGAAACCTGTTCGGCACAAGGAACGTGACACAGGTCGTAGATACAGGTGTCGATCAGCACGAAGGAAGGAGGGTGCCAGAAATAGTGTCTATGTGGTTAAACATAAAACACTTTTTTTATCACCTAACTTTCTTTAAAAATAGTTGACTGCTTAAAGCAAAAATAGCATGTATTGTGAAGTTTCTAGCATATGATGAAGTGAAATGTATGGCAAAAATTGCACAAAGATGATAGTGCACTCTTGTGAGGTTCTTCTTGTGTAGGTGAAAAAGTAGAATATCACTTTTGAAGGCACGCTGTCATAAGTTAAAGCTGTATACTATAAACTCTAAAATGACCACCATCAACACACACAAAGAATTGTAGTTAATACCCTGGCTGGTGTGGCTCAGTGGATGGAGCACCGGCCTGCGAACCAAAAGGTTGCCAGTTCAATTCCCAGTCAGGGCACATGCCTGGGTTGCGGGCCAGATCTCCAGGGTGGGCATGAGAGATGCAACCACACATTGATGTTTCTCTCCCTTCCCCTCTGTCTAAAAATAAATAAGTAAATAAATAGTCTTTTAAAAAACAAAGAATTATAGTTAATAAGCCACCAAAGGATATAAACTAGACCTAAAGAGTGGTTAGTCCCAAAGTAAGCAAAAAAAATAAAAATAAGGAAAAGGGAATAAAGTACAGATGGAACAAATAGGAAACAAACACCATGATAGATAGTAATCATATTAATTACAATAATCATATCAATAAGCACAGTAATCATATGAAACGCAAATGGTCCTAACACTCCAGTTAAGTGACAGAGATCACCAGATTGGACAAAAAAGCAGTAGCAAACTATATCCTGCCTACAAGAAACCCAATTTAAATATAAAACTATTTCTATTCTCATTCTCAAGAGCTTAAAACGGCCTATTGTGTTGAAATTAAATTCCCCAGTCCTAGGTGTTAGCACCCTGTCCAATTACCTGTTACTCCCTTAACATCTCCCTCTAATAGACTAGCCAGCCTGGTCTCCCCCTTGCAGCTCCTGCCGTGGGAATTGTAAGGAGTCCTGTACGGACTCGCTGTGCGTCATTCCCTGTGAAGGAGTCTTCGGAACTGTCCAGTCCTTTTCGCTCAACTAGGACTTTTCATCTGCGTTCATTCAAAATCGATTTTGATTGACCTGTTTCGTGCGTCAAACCCTATTATAATCATGGTTATGTCATAAATCATGGAATATCAGAGCTCTCAAGAACTATAAAAAATTTCCCACAGGTTCTCCTTATTTTACAGATGAAAAAACCCATGAGTCCAGTGAGGTTACGTGACCGGCCTAGGTTCGTACAAGTGTAATGGTAATTTTTCAGTAGGGCCAAGACCTACTGTTTTCTCTAATTATCTGCACTCACAATTAAGTACTTTTCTTAGGTTATAATTATAATGCATGTGCATGGCATTAATATTTGTGTACATATTTAATGTACGTGTCCTGTCTGCCCAATGAGGCAGAAAGCTACCAGTGGACAACTTTAATTAGTGTGCCAGTGCTTAGAAAAATGCTGGATACATAGGTACACAGTGGATTATGATAAATGACTAATAAATTTAGAGTCTTAATTGGCAAGACTACAAAATATAAGAAGTAATTTCTTTAGTTTTTACCATTTGAAACAATGATAGTTTCCCTTAATAGATTAACTAAGCTTCAAAATAGATTTTGTAACATGTATCTGTAAATCTGGCTACTCATTTATAAAGTGAGTTTAATTCATTACCTTTAAATTTCAACCATGATATAGACTCAGTACAGTATTGTATTATCTACAAGTATTTACAAAGGTCTAGACCTGCACTAACAGCCACCTAGCTATTTAAATTTACATAATTGAAAATTAAATAAAATTTGAAATTTAGTTCCTTAGTCACTCCAGCCAAACTTTGAGTGATTAATAGCTATATGTGGCCAGTAGCTGCTATATTAGCACAAATAAACAACATTTCTGTCATCACAGGAAGTCCTGCCAGTCTGGAATTTCTTATACAGTGTTAAGTTGTTTTGGCTGCAGAAAAGAAAACCAAGGGTTTTACAGGGTTCACGTGGCTGAGCCAGCCAGTCTGCCAGCCTGACTGCAGGTGTCGGTGGGAACTGTAGTGCTCGCTTCGGCAGCAGGTGCCCTAGAATTGAAACAATATGGAGGTTGGCAGGGCCCCCGCAAGGGTGCCATGCAAATTCATGAAGTGCCCCATACTCTTCAAACCAGAAAGTCATTGTAGTAGGTGTCTCTTCACCAAAATGGGCCTGTATTTCCTCATCCTCAGTGCACAGAAGCAAGAAGGTAGGAGGTTCGCATTTCGTATTTTACCTTTTCTGTTTAAATGCATATTTACCTTTTAATATTTTAATTGTGGTTGAATATCTGTGTAAATTTATACATAATGAGGTTTCTACTCAAAAAGTTTTAGTTACCGGGATGCGTAATAGAAAAAGTGGAAGCCACTTCTCTGGGCACAGTTGATAAGGCCACCCAGGCTATGCTGTGGTTCTAGAACTCCTGTTATCACCAACTGCATTCATGGTTTTGGGCTCTGTGTTCAAACTGCTCAAGAGAAAATTTGATTGGCTAGGCTGATAACCACCCAGAATCAAGTAGTTGGACAGAGCTCTTGATTCAG
Organism: Tonatia bakeri; assembly: GCA_004024845.1. Lineage (NCBI taxonomy): Eukaryota > Metazoa > Chordata > Mammalia > Chiroptera > Phyllostomidae > Tonatia > Tonatia bakeri. Next base: position 48,365 of record PVIA01007701.1, read on the forward strand.
GACAATTCATAAGCACCTTGCCTGCTTTGAGATGGTTGCTCGACTGAAACACCCATCCCCAGTGCCCTGACGGCAGTGTTGGCGTTACAGAGTACAAAGCGTGAAACCCGTAACTAAGGCAGCTCTCCAAAGAAGCAGTGAACTTGACAAGTGCTCTGGGCCTCCTTTTGATAGAACCATCTGAACTGCCTGTTTATATTGCCCATCCAGTGTGTAAAGTAAACTGTGGCCCTGGCTGGTGTGGCTCAGTGGATTGAGTGCCAGCCTGCAACTACGTGGTCGCTGGTTCGAGTCCCAGTCAGGGCACAGGCCTGGGTTTCTGGCTGGGTCCCCAGTTGGGGGCGTGTGTGAGGCAACCAGTCAATGTAGCTCCCTTACATAGATGTTTCTCCTCTTTTTCTCTCTCCCTCCCCCTCTCTCTAAAATAAATAAATAAAATCTTTTTAAAAAAATAAATTATGACTGTTCCAGAAAGAAAGGGCAGAAAGTGGAGTCTCTTCAGCTATGCTCACTTTCTTACCTGCTGGCAGGGTGTGGACACCGGTAGACAGAATAACGCCCCCTCCCAGGAGTTACCCGTGTCCGAATCCCAAAGCAGTGAATGTGGTACCCTACATGGCGGAGCAGACTTTAGATTTCTCATCTCCAGAGTTAGAAATTTGTGTTGTTCTAAGCCCACCAAGTGTGTGATTACTTGTGACAGCAGCAATTGCAAACTAATGCAAGCATGTTGCTACTCAAACTTTGTAAAGATTTTAAAAGTACTTTCTATATGACAGGTGCAAAAATATGAGGGTTCCTTTTTTTCTTTTTAAACCTCTTCCGTAAAGCCGCTGAAGAGCCAAAGTACGGCTTTTCACTGTCGGTGATGCCCCCCGTCGCTGAAGACACTCTGAGCTGCCAGTAAGGTGAGGGTTCGCTGGCCCTGCCAAGGGGACGTGCGAAGGTTACACAGCCACCGGCCCGGGCAGCCTCTCTAGGTGACTCTGGGCCCTGCTGGTTCCCCTGCTCAGCGCCACCTCGGCTGGTGGCCCCGGTGCAGGACGCCTGCCAGCAGCAGCTGGAGCTCCGCTCTGTTCTGGGTTCAAGGGACCAGAGAGAATTTCGTGTGTTGATCAGTTTAGGGCACTCTGTAACCGGGATTGGGGTCAGTCTCACCCACATTGCTCACTCAGTCAGAGAAGGCACAGTATGATTCCCCTTGGGAAATCTTCGTGCTTTTAGCAAGGAGAAAGGCTATTGATAAATAAGGCCCTGTTGTAACTAATAAAGAAGAAATGATAATATTACCTTAAATAATGAGTTTAAAGTGTTATCAACTTGTGTTATGCTTCAATAATCTATCTTTTTTATTTATATGTAAGTTATCAGAAGTTCTGAAAGTCTGCTATTTTATCTGCATTCAAAGACATTTTAGAAACAAAATCTTCAGTCTAAGGAAATGCGTCTTTCCCTGTGTTGCCCCTTGGTGCTGACTGTTACACGACGACAGTGTGATGCCCTATTTCCTGACCCACGCGGGTTCTCCCGTCCCACTACTGCCTCCCTCACCTTTCCCCGCCATTCAGGTCCTGATGGCAGGACGAGACTCCTGCTTTAAAAACTTATTGCTAAGCTGTCTCATAGAAACAACTTTTTCATGTAATGATGATGATTATTTCTGACATCCCTAGTTGAGATACTTGATTACTTAAGCCAAATTACAATGTGTGGTGTTCCTGATGTTGAGAGATTTATGATAGACAGCCCCATTTTGAAGTCTTCAAACTGACTCTGTTGGGAGGGGGTGCTCTTTCTTACACATAAAACCAAGTATGAAGGAGTGTGATGATTATTTTTAGAGTAAAGTAGAAATTTTTAGAAAACAAATATTTTCACTATCAATACAGTAAATCAGTATTATACTTCAGTTTTCTGACAAATTGCTCCAGCAATAATTGGTAAATCTATAATTAACTTGTATTGTTAGGAGTGACCAGTTCTAGAAAGCACTATTGGATGCTTGACATAAAGAGTCTTTAAAACATGTCATGAGTAGAAATAGGGCTGGAGGAACATCTCACTTGTGCCTTTGCTGTGTAATTTTAAAATAGATTTACACAGCGTATCACTGACTGTCTCTGGCAGACAGTTTTGACTTGTGTGAGTGACATGCAGCTGTAGGAACTCTAGCTCCTGCATATTCTTGGCTGATAATTTAATGTGACTATCAGTAGAATCACCCAGAAGCTCTGAAAAAAATACTCAGGAAAATCTCACAGGAATTTTGATTCAGTTTCTCTGAGGCGCAGTGGCTGGGGACATCATTCTCTGCCTTTCAAATTGGCAAATATTTAAAAATACTGGAAAGAATGTGGTTTGAAAAGAGAGGAAACAGTCCTTCAGGTTCTCTTGGTGGAGTTTGCATCTGCACAGCCTTTTTGCTGTTGGAGGGTGAGTCAGCATTACCCACAGAAAGTTGGAATGAGCCTGTGCTCTGACTCAGCAGTTCCAGTTCTGAGCATCCTAGAAAAATGATGACACACTTAAGAAGAAGTCCGTATTAAGATTTTTACTGAGGCATTGTTTGAAATAGCTAAAAACTAATATTTTCAATTATTATCGATATGGGAGTTAACCTTTTGGGGAGAAATGGAGAACAGACTCTTTTTTCTGAAAATCTGTGTCTGATATTTTGCTGTGAAAAACCATTACAAATGGTTTTAAACACTATTTTACAGAAAAGTTGTCGACTACTTAATGCTCTCTACTAGGTAGCAGTTGTAAGGTGTAGGTACTTTTACTCAAACAGTAATATTTGGATCGTCTTTCTGTAAAGAAGTTTTATGTCCCCTTTTTTGCAGAATGGAAACCGATTGCAATCCCATGGAGCTAAGCGGTGTGTCCGGATTTGACGAAAATGCAGAAATTAATGGTTTCGAAGGAACTGACATGAAGGACATGAGGCTGGAAGCTGAAGCCGTGGTAAATGATGTCCTCTTCGCCGTGAACACCATGTTTGTCTCGAAAGCCCTGCGCTGCGCCGACGACGTGGCCTACATCAACGTGGAGACGAGAGAGAGGAACAGGTACTGCCTGGAGCTCACGGAAGCGGGGCTCAAGGTGAGCGCCTTTCCCTCTGCGAACAAAGAAATGACTTGTGTCTGTGCCGCCTGGTCAGAGGGGGGCAGGGCCGGGAAAGAGTGTCAAATGGGAACTCAACATTCAGTAGCTTACAAGATCTTTTCAAGGGAAACTTTTATCGAGGAATTTTTAATAATCCTAAAGTCTTTTGTCAGCATGGGAAAATGGAATTTATTTTAAGTTTGATTGGCAGTGTTACTTTAATTATCGCCCCCCAAATTAGTTTATTTGTTTCCTATAGCTAACTATGTCCACCAGAAGCATGCATCTCCCTGCACTGGCTGAGTTTCACGGCCGCTGCATTGAGAGGACCTTTCCCACCTCCCAGAAATGTCTCTTCTGTTCAGACAGCGCACTCGACTCCGCTGTTGGACTGCATGCAGTCAGTCCCAGCAGACGGTTGCTCCCTCCCATTGCCAGGAGTATTCTCTTGGCTCCTTGTTGCATGGAGCTCTGGACTGCGTGTGAGCCTTCCTAGGCAGAGTGACCTCCCTCCCTACGGCCTTGAACCAGAACCCTGAGTCTAGAAGAGTAGAGAGTACCACCTGAAACCAACTTGTTATTTAAAAAAAAAAAAAGAAAAAAAACTACTATGAAAATTTTGACCTGCTGAACAAAGTAATAGTCATTAGAAACTCCAAAATTTAGTTTTAACTGTATTAATTAATCCATAGTCCATCTCGGTCAAAGTTCTCTGACATTTCTGTTTCTCTGTATGTTAAGAGTGATCCCCAAAACTTGCAGAGTTATAAGGCCTGAGCAAGTAAGAATGTCATGTAATAGTGTATTCAGTGGCTGCGTGAATGTTTCTTTATCTCATTAGATTTGGTTCCCTTGCAGTGTATATATGAGTCACGTGTTCTGTATGTTCCTCGTCAGAGGATCACGTGTGTTACCACGAATTGCGAAGCCAGCAGCCGCTCCACTGCCCTGGGCTGCCTCACAGCAGCCCTGTAGATTACTATCTAGCTCAGGGAGCAGTGTTTACTTTAACTAGCTTTTGCACACTCCTTTCTGAATCCCCAAATCTGTACTGGAAGCCTTTAGTCTTTAGAAATGGATCTTACATAGAAACAGGCAAATCAAAAGTGGGCCGGAAGGACCCCGGATGAATTCATTCTGTTTTGTCAGTGAAGGCTGCGGCTGCTGTGGTGAGGTGGGCGGGGCTCTGATGGGGTCGGAGGTCTTACCGCAAGTCAGAGTGAGCGTGGGTCAGCTAGGCAGCCTGTCCGAGTCCGAGTCTTTACCTGTAACCTGGAGATTAAATGTAAAAACTAAAGAGGACAGAGGATGATTATAAAGTGTACAGTAAGATCGGATCACGTACTATAAAGCCTGGCATGCTAGGTATTAAATAACTTTTCAACCTGATCGAGTTAACATTCACTGAGCACTTACCCGGGGTCAGGAATTGGAAGTGAAACCGGGAGTAAGACGTGATCCCAGTCCCCTAAGAGGACCAGCCTCACAGGGGTGCGAGGAGCAGGTGGAACTGTGATGAAGTGGTCCCCCACTTACCTGCAGCTCCGCTGTCTGCTGTTCAGTCCCCTGTGGTCAGCCACGTCTCCAAACCGTGAATGGAGAAGGACAGAAATGCGCAACTTACACATTTTAAATGGCGTGCCTTTCTGAGCAGTGTCAGTGTGGTGAAATCTCACGCCGTCTCGCCCCGTGCTGCCTGGGACAGGAGTCATCCCTTTGTCCTGCGTGCCCTTGCTGTCTCCATGGCCGCCGTTCTGCACACAGCCGCCATCTCTCTTACCAGATCGGTTGTCGGGGAGAGAGACCGCAGCCACCAGACTTGTACTGCAGTGTGTTGTTGTAATTGTTCTGCTTTATTAATTAGTCTCGTTCATCTCCTACTGTGCCGAATTTATCAATTAAACTGTGTCGCGGATATCTTTGTATTGGAAAAAACACAGTCTATGTCGGGTTCGGTGCTGTGCTTAGTTGCACTTGGAACACGACCCTGTGGATAGGGGGCGCTGCCGTTCACTGTGCAAAGTGCCGCGGTGAAGGGCGGCTCTGAAGAGGCGTGAGGCGTCGTCCTTGGGTGTTTGCCCCTGCTTTCCATCAAAACAAGACCAGCACCGCTTCTGCCGCTAGTAACATGAACTTGCATCTTCTGTGGCTTGGATAAATGTCCTAAGAATTCAGCGTTTGTAGAGGGAGTTCGCAAGCTTAGTCAAGTCAAATACTAAAGTAATTTTGCCCTATCCTGTACTGGTGAACTGTGATATTTCCTGATCTCGTTGGAGGGAAAAGCCTTAGCTGCGTTTAAAGAAAAAACAGAATAACATTCCTTTTTATTTCACTGAGTTACGCGTTTCTCTGTTAGGTAAGTAAAGGTATTACTAAGGTGAGGTGGCCTTTGAGATAACTAATTATATAAAGCAGGATTAAAGTTATGAACACTTTCCAGAATTCTTTATAAAAATAAGCCAAACCAAATAAATAGTGATAAAAATGTGGATTGATAATTTATTTTCTGTTATAGTCCCTTTATGTAGCAGACCTCAATATATGTAGACTTAAATTGAAGCATGTTTTAGATTATGAAAACGAAACACTGTTTTGTATAGCTTTTTAAATTTTTTCTCTGTTTTCTATTTGTTTTAGGACCAGGAATGGGTCAATCAAACCATTAAAATGTAGAGGAAAAAATTATGAAGAGAGCATTTTGCAGGGGTTGTTTCTATTGAGTTATAAATTGCTTAAATATTAAAGATTGTACCAAAAATGCATATTTTACCTGTTGATTGAAAAAGTGTCATTAGAGAGTGACCCGTGTAAACAGTTGTTGTTTTGCTGTTTGTGCCGAGAAGAAATCCGATCACTGACTTCACTGTTCTCCTGCAGGTGGTGGGTTATGCTTTCGACCAGGTGGATGACCACTTGCACACCCCCTACCATGAAACGGTCTACTCCCTGTTGGACACGCTCAGCCCTGCCTACCGGGACGCCTTCGGAAATGCACTCCTTCAGAGACTGGAAGCTTTGAAAAGAGATGGACAGTCGTGACCAAGCTTTTTCCTTTTAGAGGGGCGACGGCTGGAACAAAATATGGGCATGAAGCTTGAAACTCTTACATATGGTCATAGGAAAAAATGCATCTTTGGTTTTGTGTTTTCATCATTTCTTGCTTCAAATTTGGCTTTTGACTCAGAACATTATTGACTAATAAATCATCTGTCTTAGTTCCTGATTCATGAAGGGAATCCTGAGGCCATTGCTGTGATAGCATCATTAAGACATTCAGATTTCCGCACATACTATCTCTGCATTTCAAAATGGAATCACTATTTCATTCTCTTACTCCAGGGCTTTGATGCTGCCAGCACTCTCTATTACACAGGAAAGTCCGTATTTGCACAGCAACATAGGAATTAAAATGACCTAATGGCAAACTTCGATTCAGCTTGCTAAATCAGGGTTTACTACCAGCTTGGACTAACGTTACAGTAATTATTTTGGTACTAGCCTTACTGGAAACAAATTATCGACTAGTTTCCCCTGCACAAATTTTGAAATTCACTGTTTCACTTAATCTATTTATATTACTGATATGGACTGATAAAGATGAACTAATTGTATATTACTTAGCTAGTATTAAATGAACAACAGGGACGGAAAAGTTCTGTATTCCTTGTTTGCAACAGCCAGCCAACTAAGAGGACAAACCGTTAGCAAATGAATGTAATGGTTACTTTTTCCGACGTATTTAAGCACATAAGCAAATACAGGAACAGGCTCCATTCTCAACAAAAAGCATCTTCAATGTGTGGGATTGAAAAGAAAGAAGATTCCGATTTCTTAAAAAAACAATATTTTGGCCTGTGTTGATTCTTATTATGAATGTTTGTTTACATGATGTACAGTATATATTCAGAAAGTATTTTTGCTTCAACATTTCCTTTCTATAATGTACTGCTTTGGTATTCCCGCAGCGCCCCCCTTCCCCAGCCAGTGTCCAGTGTTTGTCTCAGTGCTGAATCCACGATGTGATACGAGTGCACTGTGTGGGTTCGAAACCAAAGGGTGAAGGAAGCACTCCGAGACTTCATGTGTGAAAAGGGAGACTGTGTATTTTATATTTTATTACAGGTACTGATATTTATAAACTGAATAAACTGCGCCATGCTGCTTCATGTTTTCAAGAACATGTTGAAAAGTAAGATTTGGGGACACTGTTTTTTTAATAATAGCCTAAAGTAGCAGCTGTAGAAATGCTGAACTAAAATTCTGCATCTCGACACACCTTCAGAAATTTGTCATTTGCAGGCTTTTTAAAATCATTATTAAATACTAGGTACTTCTAGGCCCCGGAGGTGATGCAGACCAGAGCAGGTTAGAGTTCGGTTCAGGCTACTCTTCATTGCCCAGCGTCACTGGTGGAATGCTTTCGTCGTGGTCGGTAACGCATACTCATTCCCAGCTCTCCTCTCGGATGCTCGGCTCTTGGGCAGTGAAGTCTGACTTCAGGTTGGACTCCTGTTAATCTCAGGCTAACTGTAAAGGGTATTTGAAAAATCTGAATAAAATTCTGTTTGTTCAGTTTGAGTTTTCAGTATGAAGAAAAAGTGATTGTGTGTTTAAAAATTGAAATTGTTCACTTTGTGATAAATGGTTGATTCCAAGAGCCTCCGTTTCCATTTTTGCATTCAGTATTATATTTTAATGTGAGGTGAGTTGTTCTTTTCATTACTGTGAAAGAGGGGCACAGGGAGACTTAGGAAAACGCCGATGTTAAAGCCTCAGTTTTCCCTAGATTGCTTAAAGAATTTCACCAGATCAATTAAGCCTTCAGTACACTTCCAAAGGGGGAAAAACCATAAATAACTCTTACAAATCAGTAAGAAAAAAATGAGAACGGACAAATAATATGGTTAAACAGCTCAGAAAAAATGATACAGACATCTACTAACCACTTGAAAGATACTCAGCCTGACCAGTACTTCAACAAAAGTAGATATCACTTGATAATTTCACCTGTAATTTCATCACATCTCTTAAGTAAAATGGTACCAGGGTCTAGTGAGAGGGCACTCTTACATCTGTTGGAGTGCATGTCAGTGAAACCTTTCTGGGCAACGTGGGTGATACGGCCTTTCCAGAGCTTGCAACTTCTGTGCTGGCTCAAGCCTGGCAACCTAGCAAGGGGGGTGGGGCAGGAGTGGGGGGTGGTTCACCAGGAGGTGTACTGCTAGGGTGTCCATTTTCTCTAATGAAAAATCCAGTGGCTCTAAAGGTGATTATGTTATGCTATATATTTCTCTTGATGGAAAAATTTTCAGCCATTAAAAATCATGAAAAGGCAATGCAGAAAAATTTACATGAAAAAAATATGTAACTTCTGGAAAATACTCTTCTATGTAGTAAGAAAATAAAATATTCTACATGTTCATAGTCCTCACTAGGTGATAAGAGGTAATTTTCACTTTTGCTATGCTTTTCCACATTTCCTACAGTTGCTTGTATATACAGTATTTTGCCGTGTACAATGCACACCCACGTTTTTGTGCATGTTATACCTGGGATTACTGTACCCATGGTATGTAATCTTTACACATGTATAATGTGCATCCTTATTTTTCCCTCAAAAACATGGGCAAAAAGGTGCACATTATACACGGCAAAATACGGTACTAGTTCAAAGGGAGATGCAATAGATAGCAGGTTCGAGTTGGCTGGAGAACTTTTCTGTCCAGCAGAAAGCACCATACTGTGCTCAGCTGGGTCTGCTCCCAGGGTGGGGCAGCATGATGAGGAAAACAGTGCATACCATGTTCCTTGTGGTGACCCCATCCCACCTTTCCTCCAGGTCCAGAATCAACTGGTGCACTTCCAACACAGCAAATGGGTGTGTGGGATCATGCTCACCTCTCCTTCCATTGCACATCACCTGTTCTCTCTCCTGGGTTTAAACACAAAATGTGTTGTCAAGAACAGGTTGGGAAAACACTGAGGGTCTGTGTGACGCATTGACTCCAGAACTCTGCCTCCAGCTCGCCTAGTCTGTGGTAACAGCTGAGACCGCAGGCTGAGGGCTTTGCTCAGCAAGCCCACCTGTGAGCAGTTCAGGTGGGCAAACCCAGCTCTGCCGACACCACCAGCTTACCCCATACGGTGTGTGTTGTTAAAAGCATCTCCTGAACTCTGGTGATACGAAAGCTGATTCTGAAAGAGGGAAGGAATAACAGTAAAGGATGTGATGGTATAACAGAACTAACAATCTCTTTTCCTAACCTACCCGTATGTAAAATTCTCTGGAAGCCACCCCCTCATGACTATGGCACTAGCACATTTACAGGTCACCAGTAACATGAGCGGTAAGGATGAAAGGCGAGATACTGTGTAGTAGCACAAGCAGTTCATAACTTTCAACGTATCCACCTGCTTCATATCAACAGGAGAGCTTAAATTCCAGAAACGATGCATCTAGTGAATTCTAGAATATTTGATCTAACAAATCATCTGAAAGAATGCCAAAAATGCCCCATGGAGTTTTGTACCGGTCCTGCGTAAATATTTTTCTATTTAAATCGACAGCACTTTATTGGTGATTGTTTTTTTTTAGAAGAACGTTGCTATGAGCAAGCCGTCCCCAAATTTAGTTTGCAAAATTTCAAATGTTAATGATTTTATCAAAACGGAGGTTTCAATGAAACATGTATAAAAAAGAAAAGGGGGTGGACACAAAAACAAAAAAACAAGGCCCCTATTTGGAGCAGTGTGCCTAAGGTTTACAGGATAAAAAGGCATTTCACCTTGGAGACCACTGCAGAAGATGCTTTCATGCTGGTCTAATCCATTCCTCATAGCCCTGTAGGCGGGTGTGTTCACTCCTCTTTTGCAGCCAAAGTAATGGCCCCAGAAAGGTTCAAAGGTGGGTCTCAGTCTCCACCAAACACCTGCAGAGCTGTAACTCAAAGCCGAGTCGTCTTCTGGAGCTCCTGGGCCACCTCCGTTTTTGACGCAATCAGTATTTAAAAAATACAAATAAAAATTGCTGCATGTGTTAAATTTTTACATGTAGCAAGTTCATGTTTAAAACCCAAAAATATTTCCATAGCATCAGGCTATTCGAAGACAATAAATGGCAAGATGTAGTCCTAGTCCACCACAACCTCTGTGATGTGATGACCCCTGAGGTAAGTTGGATGTCATCTTTCCATTTGTCAATTCGTCTCGGCAACTGCATGTACAATCTTACTGGGAAAGGTCGAAATCTAAATTTCGTTCATCCCTTTGTCAATGTGGAAGGTTGAATCCCAGCACAGCGGCCTCTAGCTGCCTCCACCCCACCCACCACGCCCACTCCCGGAGGTCTTTCAGAGCTGTTGGGAGACCACCCCTACACCAGCTGAGCCTCCTGGACCAAGCAGCAACTGGCTGCCCACTGGAGACCACCCACGCTGTCGTTCAGGAGTTCAGGACCTGAAATTCCAAGGCAATGGCTCTTCTTTGCAGTAGAAGATTATGTCACGTCCTCCTGGTCAGACCATCCCACACTAACTTTGACATTTCAGGGGAGGCCAAGGCTGTAGGCTTTGCCTTCTCATCAGGTTAGTCAATAGTTTTAGCCCTCGCTGTCAAGTGGGCACCGGGACGTTTCCAGAGTCTCCAATGAAAAAGAAAAGAAACAGAGGACGCGCCCTGCCCGAAGGCACACGGCGTGCAGCAGGGCAGAGTGTGGCTCTGGCTGAACGCGCAGGGCGCGGCCGAAGACAGAACTGGCTGGGGACACCTACGCGACTCCCAAGGAGGGTCAGAGCCAAAGGAGCACGGGAAGCCGGTAGCCCCGCCCCAACCCAGGAACGCCCCTCCCAACACCCTAGGCCCCGCCCCCGGGGGGCGATGCCCAGCAGTCCCAAGACCGCGATCCCTCAGCCTTGGCAACCAAAGGGACGCTTTCTCCTTAGCAACCAGCGCGGCTCCCACAATGGCTGAAGAAGAGGAAGGTGCTGCCCGGACCGAGAAAGTTATCAGGATCCAGAGGGTGTTTATAAACCTGCTGGACTCCTACAGCAGTAGAAACATCGGGAAGGTGAGCGGCAGTGGGTCAGGGCGGGACGCTGACCCCCGGCTCCCGTTCCACCGCCCCAAGTCCCTGAACCCAGAGAGGCCCTGTGCCACGGCGGGGCTCTCAGGACCTCTCCCAAGGGAAGGTCCCTCGTGGTAGGCACTGCTAATACCTCCAGGGCCCCCAGTCTGAAGTCTCCCCTCCCACCCACCCCCAAATAAGTTCCCTGGTCGAGTCCCAGCTCCTCCCCTGTTAATAAGGGGAAACTGGGGCTCAGAGGAAGGAAGGTACCGGCCCAAGATCACATAGTGAGGTGAAGACAGAACCTGGAAATGGAGCGCAGGTCTCTGACCTTCTAACTGCGTTCTCTTTCCACCCCACCACCGCATCTGAAACAGGCCACTGATGCGAAAAAGAAGCCCAGAATAGTCCTGGGGATGTGAAGTACAGCGTGGCAAATACAGTCCATAACACTGTAATAACTACTATGGTGCCGGGTGGGCACTGGAAGTATCAGGGGGACGCTTTTGTAAAGGATGTGATTGTCTAACCCCTATGCTGTGCACATAAACCTAATGGAAATAATATTGAATGTAAACTGTAACTGAAGGACAACATTTTTAAAACGGAAGTCCCATGGTTATATCGCCCACAAGGCATTTTTCATTCAGCACCCCGTTCAGCACACTGTTTGACCCTCTGGTGTGGTCCGGGCACTGTTCTGGGCCCTGAGTCCCACTAAGCTTTGTCCCCTTCTCCGCCCTTCACCCCTGGAAAATGAAGATATTCAGAAAGAGGACCCTGGTGCCCTCTATCTTAAAATGCCCAGTTGTGAAAAGAAAGCCATGATTTTTTTTCATTTCCCGAGGAGGACGTACTGGTTTCCTAAGACTGTGGTGACAAATTACCACAACGTGGGGGGCTGAAAACAACGGAATTTATTCTCTCCCAGTTCTGGAGTCCAGAAATCCAAAATTAAAGAGTCGACAGGGTGGGTTCCTGCGGAGGCCCAGGAGGGAATCTGATCCACGCTCCTGTCTCTGCTTTGGATGGCCGCCAGCCGTCCTCGCCACCTTTGGCTCACTGGCTGGTCACTCCCCTCACTGCCTCCGTCTCCGTGTGGCGCTCTCCCCCGAGGGTCTCTGTGCCTGGATTCTCCTCTTCTTAGAAGGACACCAGGCCATGGATTAAAGCCCACTGTAATCCGTACAACTTCAATTACAGCTGCAAAGACCCCATTCCACATGTGATCAGACTCACACGTTCCAGGTGGACAGGAATGGTGATGGTTGAATCCCCAGCACAGCGGCCATCAGGAATGTGGGGGGACTGTTCAACCCAGCATGTCATCTACAGTTATCAGTCAAAGATGTATGGATTTTTAATAAAAAATATATAAATAAACTCTCTATAGATTTAGATACATAATTTATAAATAGTCTTTTTATGCAGCACGTCATTATGGTATACAATATATATGATATCATATGTATTGTACATAATAGCTCCTAGGAAAGACTCAAAACACATGACCAGAAAAGGAGGAAAAGAAAGGACAAGAACAACCAAAACTAAAACAACACAATCACAAAATATTTTCAAAGAAAGGAAACATGAAAACCACAGGTGTAGTATGAACTTCTTCGTGTCTCAAAACGACAGCTGCCGGCACAGGAAAGAGAGGGAGGTAGGTCATCTACACACAGAAGGCATCTCAGAGGACACACACCGGGACCTCAGCCGGCATCACCTCTGCAGGGTGGGGCTCAGGGCACCTACAAACTGGCAGGCACAGGCAACTACATGCTGGGTGAGACCGGAAAAACGTTGCTGCCCTCAAGGACGCGGCCTCTCCTGGACGAAGACCGACGACCGCTAATTTGTAGAGTCCACAAGATGTTCCAGTGCGTGACAAGTACTCGGAAGGAAAGAGGACTTCCCGTGCTGACCCTGAGCGAGAGTGGCTGCTTTATGGAGAGTAGCATAAAAGGACCCTCCAGTCTGACGCAGGCTGAGAACCAAGCCCAAGGCACTCATCCTCCGGCGTCATGACAAGGGCAGAGGATCTGAGGTGGCAGTCAGGGTGGTGTTTTCAGAGGCCAGAGTGGCCCAGAATGGGGGGGCGGGGGCGGGGGCGGTGACCCGGTGCTCCAAGGCTGACTTCACTGGTGCAGGAGACACAGTGCCCAGGGCCCATGAAATTTGGGGGCCCACAAAAATGTTTCCATTTCTTTGAAAACCAGAAGGAAGCAACTGAAATCTAAGGGTCAAAGATTGTGTTTGTCTTTATAGCAAAACACATATAAAGTATAATTTTTAAAGGGTTTTTTATTATTTCTTTATTTTTAAAGAGAGGACTGGAGGGAGAAACATCAATGTGTGGTTGCCTCTTCTGCGCCCCCTACTGGGGATCTGGCCTGCAACCCATGCACATTCCCTAGATTAGGAATGGAACCAGCAACCCTTTGGTTTGCAGGCAGGCACACAGTCCACTGAGCCACACCAGCCAGGGCTCAAGTATAATTTTTAGCATTTTTCTGTGGAAGAAAGGGACAATGAAAGTTAGAATGTGGCCCTGCTCCACACCACAGCAGCACCCCACACAAGCTCAGCACTCCATCGATATTTCTTTTTTTTTCAATATTTTTATTTTTTTTTAATTTTTTAAATTTATTTTTAGTGTTTTTTTTTTCTTAATAGAGAGGGGTAGGGAAGGAGAGAGGGAGAGAAACATCCATGTGTGGCTGTGTCTCACACATTCCCTACTGGGGATCTGGCCCACACCCGGGCATGTGCCCTGACTGGGAATCAAACCAGCAACCTTCTGATTTGCAGGCCTGCGCTCGATCCACTGAGCTACACTAGCCAGGGCCCATCGATATTTCTTGCACAGACAGCGAAGAAGAGTCCAGCGCAAAGGCCCAGATCACGTGGGGTCGGGAGCTGGGCTTATCTTCCCAACCCCACAAAGGCTACTGGAATATTTGAAAAGGGAGGTGACACATTTGAGATTAGAGGGAGCGAAAGAAGAAAACTTTTTCTCTCCTGTTGATCTCTGATTACTTTTTAACAGTGTAGCTTTAGAATAAAACTTTTCATTTGCAGAGGTATTTTTTTTTCAAAGACTTATCAATAACGGGATTTTCTGGTTATTCCTTAACTAACCAGGACCTCTCCTTCTCAAATTGCCAGTAATTGCTGTTGTCTGTACTGATAACCTAGAAATAAAAAGCCCAGTGAGAGGCAACAAACGTTTCCTTGAGATCCAAAAACAAGAGCTCTCCAGGAGTCACTGATTCTGGGAGAAGGCCAGGAGTGTTCAATTAGGGGAGGGAAGGCAAAGGGATTTTATGAGAAAGGGAAGAGGGGGACGATCACATGAACAGAAGGAAGAATGTCTATCGGTGTTACGAAGCCCAGGAAGGAATCTGCAGAGGTGCAGATAAGCTAAGTTATCCTTGAGCTCTACGTGGCAATGCTCATTCTAAAGAATGGATTTTATTTCCATGTGTGGCCCCTCCACCAGCTGTCACTAAGGCCAGTTTTAGACTCGCCCTTCATTGACTGCCCTCACTCTGAGTTGTTCTGAGGATTGGGGAAATGTCTTTTGTCTTGCAGTTTCTCTCGAACTGTGTAGCCGGGGCTTCACTTGAAGAAATTCCAGAAGAAGAGGAAGAGGAAGATGAAAGTGGGTTAGCCCTGCCAGAAACCTCCTCATTCAAGCTGAAGGAAGGCACGTTCCAGATCGTGGGCACGATTTCCACCCCGGGAGCCCCCAGGCCCACCTTTGCACTGGAGACATACTCCGTAAGTCCCTGGGGCCAATCCTGAGGGCAGACAGAGGGGAGCACCACCTTCCCCCTTGGACCTCCCCACAGGGCTTCTCGATCCCTCTCTTCTGCAAATGTGGGAGGCCAGGGAAGGTGAGGGACAAGGTAGGGGCTGGTCTTTATCCTTTAAAGGAGAATAACCCATTGTTGCTACCTGAAAGAATTGAAATGAGATATTCTTGGAAAGTATGAACCTTATTTGGACTTTATTCTGCCTTGCATTATCCCAGTAACATTCAGGGCCATGGGGGCATGCTCTTTGTGAACAAAAAATCTCCTCTGGTCACAGGCCACTCAGGAATGACATGCCATCGCATTGCTGTCTTGCTGAGACACATGGCTGCCTCCACATGGCAAATTCTACACAATCCTTGTCCTGAGACACTTCAGTACCTCCAAGAGGGGTGTCCCTTCCAGGATCTCTCCTCCTATCACCCTGCCTAATACAGCTTTGCACACTCTGTGCTGTGGAATGGACTCTCCTCTTCCCTCCCCAGCCAGCCCTATTCATCCTTCCAGATTTAACTCAGTGTGTCATCTCCTCCAGGAAGCCCTCCATCATTTTTACTTCTCTCCACCTCCCAGTTTGGTTTCTGAGCCATTGTCTTACACACCATAGCATTCTTTACCTGCATCGGTCATAACACTTTCTCTCTCTTTTTTTAATGTTTTATTTATTATATTTAGAGAAAGGGGAAGGGAAGCGCAAAGAGAGGGAGAGAAACATCAATGTGTGATTGCCTTTGACATGCCCCCTACTGGGGACCCTGCTGGCAACCCAGGCATGTGCCCTGACTGGGAATTGAACCAGTGACCCTCTGGTTCACAGGTTGGCACTCAGTCCACTGAGCCACACTTGCCAGGGCCGGTCATAACATTTTCACACATCAGTGTTATTATCTATCAAGTGTGAGTCTCACTGACTATAAACAGCAGCTTCTTGAGGGTAGAGACTATGTCTTATTTATTCTCCTGCTTATCCATGCATCTTGAGCACCTAGCACAGTGACTGGCGGAAAGTAAGTATTTGTGAAAAGAATGAAAGAGTCCCCTCCACCCATCTTTGAGAACTGTCTTCACCACTTACCCCTTTCACACACTTCTGGGTCTTCACTCACCACTGGCTTCTCTCTTTCCACCAATACATATGCCCAAATCTTTCCCACTGTAAGACACTTAATGTGTCCTTCCTGGTAACTGGTCTCCTCTTCTTCTGCCCCGGCCCCTGCCACCAGTGACCTTCAGAGAGGATCCAGCCACGTTGGCAGGTCCCACTCCAGCATACCCAGCCGCTGTATCCCCAGTGCCAGCAGACTCTGTCCCCTCACACATCAGAGGAAATGACCTAGCCAATATCGCCATGAGACCCGAGTTCCCACAGGCCTACCTTGCCTGGCTTTCCAGGAGAAACTCTCCTTCCTCCTCCTGCAGCCTTCTGCTCTGACTTCCCTGAGGCACCTGAGTGCTCTACTTGGGTTCTTTCACTGGCTCCTTTTCTTCCTTCCAGCCTTTAAATTCAGTTTCCACTCTGACCCATGTGTCTCAGTTGGTCAGGTGCCATCTGGCAAAGTGAAAGGTCGTGGTTCAATTCCCAGTCAAGGAGCATGCTTGTATTGCAGGTTTGGTCCCCAGTCGGGGTGCGTTTGAGCGGAAACCAATAGATATTTCTCTCTCACATCATCGTTTCTCTCCCTCTCTTTCTCACTCCCTTCCCCTCTCTCTAAAAATAAATAAATAAAATCTTTAATAAAATCTTTAAAAATTCATTCATTTATTTATTTTTAGAGAGAGGGGAAGGGAGCGAGAAAGAGAGGGAGAGAAACATCAATGTGTGGTTGCCTCTCGTGCACCCACTACCAGGGACTTGGCCCGCAACCCAGGCATGTGCCCTGACTGGGAATCAAATCAGTGGCCCTTGGGTTCACAGGCCATGCCCAATCCACCGAGCCACACCAGCCAGGGCCCATCTCCTTACCAGCTCTCTAAGGGGCACCTCCTTTCCCAGAGTCATTTGCTTTAGTTCAGATCCCTATCATCTCTGACCATTTGCACCTGCATCTGAAGCAGTACCTGTGCATTGAGCTTCCAAAGGCTCCTCAGAGGAACACAGAGCTCACAGCCTAACAGGGCCTCTGCGACGCAGACAGTTCGTTCCACAGCAGCGCACCAGACATGACAGCAGAGGTATGCACACAGCAGCACCCAGAGCCCCCTGGAAAAAGTGGGTGCTGAGTTCTCTGGTCTTATCTACAGAGCCAGGCAAAGGGAGCTTCAAACCCCTCCCCCACACACATGCACACACAGATGGAGGCCCCCTGACTCCTATGGTCTGGAGGCCTCCCGCAGCACAGAGCTCTGCCCACGGCCCTCTTTTCAGGAGGCTGGGGACTGCTAGAGAAGTAGCAACTGAGGCTGGGCCCCTAGGACTGCACAGATAAGGGAGATAAGGGAACAAGGAACACCACCCAAGGGGAACCATGGGACTGTGTTCCTCTGACACAGGAGGCGTCGGTATCGCAAGGACCAAGGGAAAGAGGCAAGGGTGGTGTCAGGCCAGAGAGGGTGGTAGATGGAAAGGTTCCAGGCTGTTAAAGGCACCTCTGCCTGACTCAGCAAACCCGCTCCTCCTCCCTGAGCATCCCAGGCACTGCCGCACGAGCTAGGATTCACCCTGCCCTCCCCTCCCGTGAGCCATGAGCGCACATTCCTCCAGGTCCTTCGAATCACCAGTGCTCACTGCCTCTGTGACAGTGCGTCCCACGCGGGAGGCTGCCGGGCAAAGCTGCACGAGCAGCACACTGCTCAAGGAGGCCAGGCCACGGGCGTGAGTAGGGACCGAAAAGCAGCCAGTTCCGCTGGCTCCAGGATGCACCAGGGTGGATGCCTTTTGATAATTTTTCCACTAAGAGCAGGTTGCATGTATCTAATTTGTAGAAGAGCTTCATATGTGCTTAGGTGTGCCCTTGTCTACATTATAGTCTATAATTACTTGTTAAAAGTTTTCCCAACAGCAAACACAATAACAACAAAACCACACACACACACACACACACACACACACACACACACACAGCTTCTTAGTGTCAGCAACCTTGTAGAACTCATTTTTGCCTCTGTCCTCAGGGTCAAAAACAGGGCCCAGGAATGTTTGTTGAAGCAACAAACGAATGCACGAATATGGTCACTCAACACCTGGTCAGGCCAACCGTTCTCCTGACGTGTCTGTTTCCTCTGAAATCGATCGGGCTATGATTTAACAAGCATGTGCGTTTTCCTTTGGGGCCCTCTCTCCTGTGCTCTTCCAGGCTGAACTGTAGATGCTTTATCTTCCTTCTTTTGGATCGCATCTGGAACACAGGTCTTCGATTTCTCCTGTGTTCTTTCTTCCTTTCTTCCACGTGTCCTTCTGGAATCTAGTCCAGTCCCAGGTGTACCAGGAGAGTAGTGTCCTCTCACATTGTCACGCCTCTGACAAAGTAAAAATCGAGGTTTGGATCGGCATTCTCAGAGTGGCTTCTCTCCTGCACGCTTAGTCGGGAAAAGACATCACATGGATGGCATTACAGGTTGAACTGCATCCCCCCAATAAAAGACATGATGGAGTGCTAACCCCCAGTGGCTCAGAATGGGACCTTGTTTGGAGACAGGGTCTTTACAGAGGAAATCAAGTTAAAAGGGGCTCGTGAGGGTGGACCCCTAATCCAGTATGACTAGTAGCCTTGTTAGAAGGGAAAATCTGGACTCAGACGTCACCCAGGGAGGTCATGTGATGATGAAGACAGAGAGCTGGGATGTGTCAACAAGCCCAGGGACACCGAAGAGTGATGGTCAGCCCCCAGATGCCCGGGCAGACACACGGAGCAGATGGTCTCTCACAGCCTCAGAAGGAACCAACCCTGCTGACACCTTGACCTTGGACTTGTAGACTCCAGAACTGTGAGGCACACATTTATGTTGTTCAAACCATTCAGTCTGTGATACTTATTTACACACATCCTAGAAAACTAGTGTGACTGGATACCAAAGAATGCAGGGAACAAGCTGGAGAAATCAGCAGTCCATGCTATTGAACTTCACATGGATGCATTCACCTCGCCAAGGTAGTCTTCCAGGATTAATTTAAAAGGTATCCATTTTTCTTTGGTACTCCAACCAATTGTGGTAAGAGACCAAGTTTGAGCTGCAAGGTTCTGTTCTAATGCACCTTGTCAAGGGCCTGTAGGGACCGCCTGATCCTCAGGACATGTGCAAACGCTGGTTTGGAGAATGCGCGGTCCTCACATGGCTATCTTAATCCCCACTGCAATATTGCTCCACTGGGAAACGGGCTGGCATCCACGCAGCGAGGGAGGACCAGCTGAACACCGTGATCACCATGGTTGCTATTGTCTAGTGGAAGAACTTTACATTTTTAACCATTAAAAGTTTATGTATTTTTAAAATACTTCCACTCTGGCCAGTGTGGCTCAGTGGATTGAGCATCAGTCTATGAACCTAAAGGTCACTGGTTCAATTCCTGGTCAGGGCACATGCCTGGGTTGTGGGCAGGTCCCCAGTAGGGGGCTTGCAAGAGGCAACCAGTTGTTGTATCTCTCACACATTGATGTTTCTCTCCCTCTTTTTCTCCCTCCCTCCCCTCACTCTAAAAACAAATAAATAAAATCTTTAAAATAATAAAAAAATAAAAATAAAATATTCCCAACAGTCAACTGTAATAAGATACCTTCCATCTGGAAGGAGAACAAATTGATTCCATCTCAAGGATTCCAAAACAATCCCCATAAATCACTCATCAGCACTTCTGAGTGATTCAAGACACATAATTGCTCGGATAATCTTGCCCAGAATTGGAGTGGGGTTTAAATGCCTCCCGCAATCTTTTCCAGCGTGTTCTAATGCTTCCCTTCTGAATTGGGATGCAAACGGCATACCTAAGATATGCTATTTTCAGTCATCTATTCCCAGCTATTTTCATAAACTTCTTTGTTACTTGAAAACGACACACAGAAGAGAGGCGAGATTTCATTTTAAATAGAGACCCTTCTGCAAATGTCTTCTGCGGGACTCCTCAGCATGGCATATCTGATTTGCACATTGTCGTTCCGTCTGCATATTAAGGGTGCTTTGTTGGCTTCTTGGATGAACGCCTATCAATTCTCTTTTCAGGCCATCTCTCGGGAAGAGCTTCTCATGCACCTGCTGGAGAGCGATGTCATCATCTACAACATCACTGAGAGCGCGGAGCAAGTGGAAGAAGCCATCTGGGCAGTCTCCGGTCAGTGAGGTGACCCTTTTCTCTCTGGGGACACCACTTTTGTGTCATTTTCTTCACCTAAGGGGCACCCAATGAACACTCAGCAAATTGGGACCATTAGGAGAAATGACCTGAGAATGACCTAAAACACAGACTGAAACCAGGCTGGTATATATGCTTGAGAACGGGGTTAAAAGACAAACTGACCCCTGGGAGCACTGTGCTGTGAAGCAGAAGGTTGCAGGTTTGATTCCCAGTCAGGGCACTTGCCTGGGTTGTGGGTTCAGTCCTGGTCGGGGTGCATATGAGAGGCAACCAGTTTCTCTCTCACATTGGTGTTTCTTTTTTTTTTAAAGATTTTATTTATTTATTTTTAGAGAGGGAAGGGAGAGGGAGAGAGAGAGAAACATCAATGTGCGATTGCTGGGGGACATGGCCTGCAACCTAGGTATGTGCCCTGACTGGGAATCGAACCTGCGATACCTCATTCACAGCCCACGCTCAATCCACTGAGCTACGCCAGCCAGGGCTCACACTGGTGTTTCTCTCCCTCTCTTCCTCCCTTTCTTTCTCTCTGAAATCAATAAGCATGTCCTCAGGTGTAAGAGTGTATTTGAGCAAAAAAATCAATTCAAATTAGGTAGCACCAAACTGGGAGTGGTTAGGAGTACCCATCAACCAGAGCTAGGGGAAAGGCTTTTTTAGAGAAAAGGTGGGAGTGAAGCAAAGAAATGATTTGATTGGCTGTAGCTCAAGCAGTTACCTTATTTGGAAGAGCCTAGTTGGCTCCTTGTGATTGGTTGACTTTATGTTTTGATTTCTCAACCTCGAGCCATTTACGGGCTTAGGTGTGGTTTACTGAAGCAGGCTGCAAAGATGCCAGAACCACCCCAATCTGATGGGCCTCCTTGTTTCATTATTTTAACAAAAGATTCTATTCCGCAGGATAGAATTTTTCAAATCATGAAAAGAAATGAAATATTAACTTCCAAAATGTGACCTTTATTCATTCTTTGGGAACTGCTTCAGGAGGTGTGGTTGAGTATATTGGGCAGATACAAAGACAAGTAAGAAAAAAGAGTGTACCCCCCAGGCACTTGGGAGCTTACAAGGGAGCTAAGGCACACAGGAGAAACCTGAACCAGGGTCGAGAATGGCTTCTTCACAAGAGAGTCGTCGCAGGAGAGATGGGACTGGAAGAGCCGAGGAATTATGTCTGACTCCGAGGAGTCAACACAGGTCCGTGACAGCAAGGGTCCTGGAGGGCTGTGGGGAACACCTGCAGTTTCCACAGGCTTTGGAAAGGGTGATGAGCTCTAAGGACCTCACGTCTGAGGGGACAAAGTGATGTTTAGCAATTTGGTGCCTTGTAACCCATCTCCTCATTAAGTCAGGAGCTAAGAAGAAAGTATATCAGCTTATCTGAGTTGTTATTCTAGACGAAGCCAAAAAAACATACAGCACCTTACCTTTCAATACTTTTTATACTGCATTACCTTTGTTTTAGGCGGTTGCAGTCAAGGGTCAGCAAACTTTTTCCACGAAGGACCAGAGAGTGGATATTTTTGGCTTTCCAAGCTCCCTACTCTGCCATTCTGCCCAGAACAGAGCTGTGGACAATATGTAAATGAATGGTTTGGTTCTCCCTAAAAAAATGGTTTTAAAAAGCAGGCAGTCCTTTTGCCAACCCCTGAATAATATCAACACAAAGCCGTATTTGGGCTTTAACTGGAGAAACAGAACGGTGCCTCGGGAACGGCAGAGCCCGTTTGGGGGAATTGTGATGGAAAAGTGCACTCTGTGGGTATATGGGGCTCCTGGGGGCCTGGAGTGGTTCATTGTTCGTTTATAACTTTGGGTCTAAATTTCATTCAATAAGCTGCAAATCAAACACACGAACATAGCATCGTCTTCTGCAACAGAGATTTTATAAGCCTGCTTTGTGCATTTTGTCCCTTCGCAAATATTTACAGATGATGGATAATTGCACGATCTGAAATAATTGCACCACCTAAAATAATAATCAGAGCTAATGCTTATTGAGTTCTTATTTTGTGCCAGGCTTTTGGAAATTGATTTTTCTGTGCACTTGTGATTTTCTTAAAATTTTTAATATTTTTTTCCAAGATAAAACCTGGACAGGTTTTGAAAATTAAAAAGCATAGCAGGGCTTAGAATAAAAAGAAACAATTCCCTACATTTTCTTTCCATCCCATCTCTACCCCCCAAAGGAACCTCATTTAACCCACTAGTTCCTTGTAATCCATACAAATGCCCACACTGGGGTCTTTTGATTGTGAATTTCAGACATTAACCACTGACTTCCTGCTATGACAAATGATCTTCAGACTCTCATAGGCCCCCCCACCCCCACCCAGCTCCCCTCAAGGGAATGTAATTGATTATCAAACTTGGATAACTGAAGGAGGAACACACCAAGGCACATCATAATTACATTAGCCAAGATAAAAATGAAGGAGAGAATTCTAGAAGCAGCAAGAGATAAGGAGACAGTAACCTATAAAGGAGTTACCATAAGACTGTCAGCTGATTTCTCAAAAGAAACCTTGCAGGCAAGAAGGGGCTGGAAAGAAGTATTCCAAGTCATGAAAGGCAAGGACCTACATCCCAGATTGCTCTATCCAGCAAAGCCTGCATTTAGAATGGGAGGGCAGATAAAGTGCTTCTCAGATAAGGTCAAGTTGAAGGAGTTCATCATCACCAAGCCTTTATTATATGAAATGTTAAAGGGACTTATGTAAGAAAAAGAAGATAAAAAATATGAACAGTAAAATGACAGCAAACTCACAATTATTAACAACCACACCCAAAACAAAACCAAAAACAAACTAAGCAAACAACTAGACCAGGAGCAGAACCACAGAAATGGAGATCACACGGAGGGTTAGCAACAGGGGAGTGGGAGCAGGAGCGAGGGGGAAAAGGTGCAGAGAATAAGTAGCATAGACAGTAGGGAGAAAATAGACAGAGGGAGGGCAAGAATAGTATGGGAAATGTAAAAGCCAAAGAACTTATGACACATGGACATGAACTAAAGGGGGGCAATGTGGGTGGGAGGGGGTGTGCAGGGTGGAGAGGAGTGAAGGGGGGAAATGGGACAACTGCAATAGCATAATCAATAAAATACATTTAAAAAAACTTGGATAACTGCATTTCCTTTCATGAACTTAAAAATGTAGAGTATGTTTTACTGCTTCCTTCTCTATTCTAATAAAGAGCTTTATATAATTAAGAAAATGTTACACCTCTAGTGGGTGGAAAGGCTCTAACTGCACTTTAGCCGGAGGCCCTTGGTCTGTCATCGGGGTCCCCCAGGTGGCGTGGGGTTGGCGGGACGGTGGAGATGGTGGGGGAGAGGGACTTTGTCATTTTACCAGAAGCACATTCCTAGATTTGGGGACTTTGTTTAGTTTTGGTTTTACAATGGATATGTATTACATCTTAATCATGTTTTATTAAATTATTTTAGCATGTTTTCATATAAAAGAATTCCCCTCTCTTGCCTTCCAGATACTATCAAAGGAAGGTAAAATGATATAGGAGGAGGGAAGAAAGTATTAGAAGGGAGAGAAAACACCCGCGGATACGGATAAAATGTGCTTGTCCAGAAGTGAGCGAGCAGATCATTTTTGACCCATTAAAATTATAAATAAAGAGGATAACCCAGTTAGAGGGCCGCCAGTGGTGCCAACAGTCACAAATGAGGCCACTCTGAAACAGCGCAGGCAGAAAGGGGTAAAGGGCACAATTAAATTGAACAGGCCACCTTTGTTAATAGAACAGAGATAGAAGCTAAAATTAGCACTTGGACTGGGATCCACGCGTGCTCATAGTGCCCTGAGACTTAAAGTGCCGTCTCATCTTGCAGCGGGAACCCATGCATCTCTTAGGCCCAGGATATCGGCATGTCGTTCGGGTTGTTGCTTAAGGAATCAGCTCATGAGACTAAAAATGTACAACTAACTGTGTCACTTGGATCCTCTGACAGTTTAATCAGACCTCACTTCAGATTTTTTTCTGGCATTTTGTATGTCACGGAGGATATTGGAGTGGAATCACGTGTCTAAAGCACTCATGGAGAGGCAATGCTTAGATGTGTGGCCAGCCCTCCTGGGAAGGGAAAACCCTTCGGAAGATGAACACTGACCCTTCCGCCGGCACTGTCCTACATTCCAATGCCGGCCCGGGTTCCTAACTGAGCGGGCCGCCGTACCAGGCCCCCACACCGCTCATGGCCCCCTGGGCGGGGGCCGCTCTCCCCCACCCAGGCCAGTGGGAAGTGTGACCACACCCCGGATTACTGCCTTCCACACCGGCTTAGGCTGCGTCGGCCTGCTTTATGAATTCCTGTGAGTCTTACCTTCTGCTCTGGGGCGCCCCCTCCCGCCCCCTTGCGGCTGGTCCTGCAGCACCGTGGGGAGAGCACGGCCTGGCCTGCAGGCTGCCTGGACTGGGCTCTCCGCCCCACCCCGTCCTTCCGAGATTCTGGGCACGCTGTACCTCAGGTCCCTCACCTGTAAACCAGAGATCAGAGTAGCGCCTGTCTCATAACGGCAAGAGTCCAATAATGCCCGTGAACCATACCCATCCATGTCCGCTGTGGTCATTACGGTCACGGGTCCACGCACAGGTGAGGGCGCATAGCTGCAGGCCTGAAGCAGGTCGGGAGCTCGCCTTTCGGCTGCCGCACAGAAGAGGTCAGGAGGCTGCAGGGACAGCGCCAACCATGGCGACAGGGATGGGCAGTGAGGTGGCAGAGGGGACGCCGACCCGGCGTTGGGCTGCTCCGGGAAGGAGGAGTAACTCCAAGTCCCGCTAACAGTACACACGGTATTGAAAACACGTTCTGCGTGGATCCAACTAACCGCTCGCTTTTTGGCCCTACAGCACTGAACGAGGAAGTCAGCCACTTTGAGAAGCGGAAGGTGTTTATTTTAGTTTCCACGGTGATGACCTGGGCGCGAACCAAACCCCTAGACCCTGTAAGTAGTGCCACTAGCTTGCCCCTGGTAATCCGTGCAGAGGGAACTTTCTACGGCGAACCCGGCATTCTTGTAGCCCTGACCCCAGTCTCGGAAGAAGCCCTGGAGTTCGCTGGCTCTCTCAGCTCACTCCGTTCTAAGGGGCCCCGCTGCTTGCTTATTACTTATACTTTTTATTTTAAATGTATTGAAAGAGCGCTCTTTTAGACTTATTCAGACCTATGTTTTGGTCATCTATTTTCTTGTGCATACATTAAAAGGACAATAGAAGCAAAATACAGTGGTGATGGTGTTCTGGGGAACTTCTTCCTGTCCAGGGCCCAGCTTCTCCGAGCCACACTGGCCTCCTGTTTCCACACAGCTGGGCATTGACCCGACTCACGTCTCTAACTGTGGGCACTTCCCTTTTCTGTGAAGTACATGGTAGTGTGCAAGAAAATGCGGGTGTCGCGTCATTCCTTACCAACGCCACACTCACTCTTGCTGTTCTGCACCTTTGGGCCCGTGAACTAGCTTTGACTGCAGCACGGAATCCCAGCAAATCTTTTCAAAGATGTTTAAAAATGAGAGCAACTATGCAAGACCTAAGCCAGGGCTGTCAAACTCATTTTAACCGGGGCCGAGTTAGCCTCACAGTTGCCTTCAATGGTCAGAACTAATTTGAGGACTGTATAAATGTAACTACTCCTTAACTGTTGAAAAGGAATTGAAATTACACACGGCCCTTTGAAGGCAACTGCGAGGCTGATGTGGCCCCTGGTGAAAATGAGTTTGACAGCCCTGACCTAAGTGACTTCGAAGGGACAACAATATGGATAGTCATTGCCAAGGTCACCGGGGCACCAGCAAGAACAGCGTCAATGCTTCCTCACTGACTGCAACTATAATAAGCCGTTGATTATGAGACACATTTAATTTCAGAGAGGTTAACCGGGGGACATGCACAGGTTAGAATCAGTGGAGTACGTTACTTATCACAAGGAAGTACTTAGGCATTTATCACACTCCTTGTGTCAAACGACATTGGTTTGTTTAATTCTCTCTCCCTTGGTGCACCAAGAAATCCTGAGGGCAGGGGCCAGGCTTCACGTCCTGTGCTTGTCAGGCTCACTCACCTGCTCCATTTGGTTGCCATCACCTCCAGGGGCAGGCCCGTCATTTCATTCCTGTTACGGTTCCTCCCCTCAGAGTATCCAGTGAGGTGTCAGCTACCTCACCATCATTGGTCACTTGACTAGGCCTGATTGCTTGTCCCCAGTTATAAACCAACTCACACTGACTTTAGAAAGATGGGAACTTAATGACTCACATGATGGGGAAGTCCAACGACGGACTTCAGGCACAGCTGCATCTAGGGACCTCAACAGGTCCTCAGAATCCGCCCACTCACTTTCTTTCCTCCATTGCCCTTTCCTGTTCTGAGTGGGCCTCATTCTCAGGTTAGCTCTCCCTTCCTCCTGGCCCCAAGGAGCTCCCAGGCTTATATCCCTAGAACCTCCTTTCTCTTTTCCACTTCGACCCTGTTCCCTCCCGGACCTGCGCTGTGCTCTGTGTCCAGGTCTTAAGTTGCAAGCTGAACTTTGAACAGGTCACTGTGGCCCGGGGAATGCAGAGCTCTGATTGGCCAGGCTGGGGATCACATGCCCACTTCTGGGGGAAGGGATGGTCAGCCCCCCTAAGCTGAATGGGCTGAGCGTGGAGAAGAGGTGCTTCCCTCCACAAAACACGGGGAGGTGGCACCCGGGTCGGTGGCACCTGGGTCAGCTCCCATGTCCTGGCACAGCTACATCCTCTCACTGTGGTTTTAATTTGCATTTCCCTACTGGCTCACGATGATTTTAAGTCAGGTTTATTAAGGTGCAAATTACTGTATTTTGCTGTGTATAATACACACTTTTTTGCTCAAATTTCTGAGGGAAAAAATAAGGATTCACATTATACATGGATATAATGATTACATATCATGGGTACAGTAACAGGTATAATAATCCCATGTATAATGCACACAAAATGTTGGTACACATTATATGCAGCAAAATACGGTAAATATAGTAAAGTTAGGCCTTCTTACTGTATAGTCCTATGAGTTTTGACAAATGCATCTGGTTATGTAGCCATGAAAGTCAAGATTTCCATCACAGAACATTTCCATCGCTCCCCAAGGTTCTCTACCTCACACCACACACAAAAAGTCAGCCCCTGATGGATCACATATTCAAAAATAAAAAAGTAAAACTTTAATTTAAAAAGAATTATAGAACTTACAGGAAGGATTTCTTTAACAAGATCCAACAACACAAATTATTTTTTAAAAGACTGATGGATTCAATTGTAAGGAAACTAATGAAGCATTTATGGATGAAATATTAGTCTGAGATTTGCTTCCAAAAAATCTAAGGGGGAGGGAATTGTAAATGGCATCGTACTTTTAATTTTTTGTGTTCACATGCTCGTTGCTAGTATCTGGAAATGAAATTGATTTTTGCATGTTTGAAAACAAAAACAAGAAAAGCATCCCAGGGTGGGGGGGAATCATCCAAGGGAACGAGGGGTAGCTGGAACGCGGGGAAAGGAGGTTTGCTCTGCAGAAACCTGCATTGAATCATGTGGAACCTCACGTGAACGCAGGTTGGAGGACAGTCTATCCAATTACGGGCCTGTATGCAAAAAAATGGCAACAAAAGACACAGAAAGCTGAAACCCGGTTCCAGATAGAGGAGACTGCAGAGACGAGGCGATGCGTGACCCGGGCCAGCCCCCGTGCTGAAGGGGAACGTGCCATGAAGGCGCCCCCGGAACGGTTGGCGGAACTGGAGCACGGACCGTAGCTTGGGTGAAATCACCGCATTGCGTCAAATCTCCCGAACTTCCTACGTGGACAGTTATGCAGGGGACTGTCCTTAGCAAACACACACAGATTAAAGAGGAAAGGGGCCTGATGTATGCCACCTCCTCTCAAATGGCTCAGACACAGTACGTGTGCATACCATTGGGGAAATATAATTAACAACAAAATCTTCACCCATCCATCGAATCTCTCCACGAGGTAGCAGAGGAAGAAAACAGCTTTGTGATGGACTAACTAAGCACTAGACTGGACGCCACGCTCAGCACAGGCTGTCCACGGAGAGACGGAAAGGACAGAGCCTGTGACATCATGTTTCACGATACACAATGATGAGCTCTCAGTAGGAGGGCTTGACGGAACCCTCTGTCGCACATACCGAGGTCCGGCCTAGATTCTGCACCTGGTAGTTCAAGGGGTCAACTGTGTGAGCAAATTGGCTTTATCCAGAGGAAAAGCTGAGGGTGTGGCAAATCTCAGAGGACGAGTGCCCAGCAGCCAGTCACAGGGAACAACAGGAAGGTCATTTGGGCAGGTCAGCCATCATGTCCTGTTAGCCAGGACTAGGGAGATGCCAGGGCGAAGCCATCCGGAAGGCAGAGCGGAACACTCATGTTTCCAGACGCCGCGTGAGTGGGGTGGCCAAATGTAGCACATGAAAGCACAGGACACCCAGCTGAATCTGAATGTCAGATAAACAGCAAACAAGTTTTAGCATAAGTAGGTCCCATGCGATATTTAAGTCACACCCCAAATTTGCTTATCTGAAATTCAGATTTAGCTGGGTGTCCCGTATTTATCTGGCAACCCTACATGTGAGCCACTGGCCATCTCTTAGGTAGCTCGTCCTCGTCGAGTGTGGGCTGTGGACCAGGATTAACTTGATCTTCCCAAAGCAAAGATCGAATTCTCCTCCAGAAACGAATTCTCCAGTGAGTCTATCTCCCAGTGGCATCATTTCAGTTCTTCATCCTCACTCCCTTCCATCCACCAGCCAGTCCATCGGCAAATTCTGTTAATTCGTCATCCAAAATGTATCATGAATGCACTCATTCCCTTCATATCGACGGACTACTAACATGGCCGGGTAACTGGTACCTGCTGCCACCTCCTCCCAACCAGTCTCCAATAAACAGCCTAAACGATCTTATTCAGAATTCAGACCCTGTGGGTGTCCTGCCAAAAACCCTCCTGGGCCTTGTAACACCCTTAGGATCAATCTAAAGTCCTCCGCACAGGAGCAAGCCCTGACAACCCGGCTGTTGCCTACCTCATCCCCCACCAAGTCCTAGCTTGGCTCCAATAATGGGGGCCCTTCTTCCCATTTTTCACACCTGCCGACAATGTGCTGCCTCTGGGCCTGTTTCTTCTGCCTCTCTGACTGATTTCCTGTAAGCCTGGTACTCAAATGCTCCAGCCTGGTTATTGAACTTAGACCAGTGTAATCGGATTAAAAGCCTCCTTCCCGAACACTATATTTTAAAACCCTGCTTGCCTTGGTTGGTGTGGCTCAGTGAACTGGGTGCCGGCCGGCCAGCCAATCTGAAGGTTGCTGCTTCCGACTCCCTCTCAGGGAACATGCCTGGGTTGCAGGCCAGGTCCCCAGTAGGGGGGCGCAAGAGAGGCAGCCAATGATGTTTCCCTCTCTCTCCCTCCCTTCTCTCTCCAGAGATAAATAAATAAAATGCAGGGTGGAAAGGAGTGAAGGGTGGGGGGTGGGGGAGAGGAATGGGACAACTGTAATAGCATAATCAATCAAATATATTTTTTAAAAATCTTTAAAAAATAAAACCCTACCCCAACTAGGACCTGTACATCTGGAGGGATTTGGGGAAATCACTGTACCGTGGAACTCATTTCTCCCTGCGATTCTCCAGTAGGTTTAATTCAGGGTCCTGGAGGTGGAGGGGGGTGGGCAGCTCAGTGCACTGTCGGGAAATTCGAATACTTGTCATCCCTGTTCTCAGGGCAAACTGACATTTCATCTTATCAGATGAGAGCAGTTTTTAAACCTGAGACAGGAACCTGCATTTAGTGAGCTCCTCTTCGCCCAGGGTGGATTTGAGGGCAAGGGGCAGTAGAAAAGGGGGGAAATCACAATTAAGATTCAAAGCAAAACTGCCTGTATGGCGAAAACTGTTAAGAAATGGGTTATCCGATGACTTTATGGAGTCACAGGTCAACCCGGCACCATCGCCACAAAATAAAAGACATTTAAATATTGAATTTTGTTTGGACTAAGTTTAAATGATAAAATGTGGCTAGCCCAAACATTTTCAAGAAAATCAAATCACTGCAAAATAAGCAGTAGTTTCTAGAACACGTCTGGGCCTCAAGGAACACAGTCAGGCTGGCGTCACTGGGCTTAGTTTTTGCCCTGACACATCGAACCTTTTCTTTCGTAGGATGATTCCGAGGTTCCGTTTACCGAAGAGGACTATCGCAGGAGAAAGCACCATCCTCATTTTCTGGAGCACATAAATGCTGAAAAAATGGTTCTCAAATTTGGAAAAAATGTAAGTCTGCCATAGTAGAGCATGCTGGGTAAGAAAAGTTCTTTTTTGAGGCAGCGTGCAATGGGAAGGGCCAGAACTGTTCCACCTGCTTTATATATATCCTCTTAACGCCTTAAACATCTCTGAGCTGGGTTTTTTCATCCTGAGCACCCATAGATTTCAGCTTCAGGCTCACCCCAACATGTACCGTCCTTAGATCCTGGCCCGGATTCTGGTCCAGCCCACGAAGTTGAAAGCCTTGTATCTGGTCCCCAGCAGAACTCAAACTCTTACCTACCACAGAGTCTGTAGGTCCAAAGAGGCAAATAACTCGGAGTTTAAATGAAGGTGGGCGTTGAGGGACCACAGTTTTCCCTTTTCCAGACTCTGTCTTGTTTGTTTCTTATCCCCTGAAAAGTGCAGGAACCTCGTCTGACCAATAAGGAGACAGAGGGCTCCAGAGGTTAAGTAGCCTGCACGAGGTCACACAGGTAGCGTCCGCTGAGCACCATTCTGAGCGCCCCTAGGCCTTGCCTGACCCTCTCCTCACAGCACCGGCACTGTAGACGTGTGCAGTCAGCCTGTTTCACACATGTGGACGCCGTGGGTAAGCGGTGTCGAGTGGCAGGGCTGCGGTTCCGGTCTAGGTCCATCAGCCCATGCGTGTTTGCTTGGTTTGGTTTCTGACTCCAAACTCCATCGCTCAATAGAGTTGACCTTGGCACATCCAGGTCACTAATCGTGAAGACCTACCAAGAGCTGAGAAGTTCATGTAAACAATAACAAGCTTATTAGCCTTCTGTCACAGCAAAACGTATCATATGTATGATGAAATTATTTTATTTCTCTTGTATTTCATCAAAATGGGTG
Organism: Tonatia bakeri; assembly: GCA_004024845.1. Lineage (NCBI taxonomy): Eukaryota > Metazoa > Chordata > Mammalia > Chiroptera > Phyllostomidae > Tonatia > Tonatia bakeri. The sequence goes on from PVIA01007701.1 coordinate 79,808, forward strand.
ACCGGAATGTCTTGGTGATGAATAGGTAATAACAGCTAAAACCAAGGGCTTGTAAATGTTTGCCAGGCACTGTGCTAAATATTTTACTTATGGTACCTCAGTTCTGTGAACTGAATGCTATTACTGTCATTCTCATTGAAATTATGTGGAACTTACATAGAACCCCCAAACCCCTAAAGGTTCCATGCACCATCCATCACCTTTCCCCACCAGCTGAAGACCTGCAGACTTGGTATGTAATAATAGTTCTAAGGTGACACCTAGTGGTCTCAGGGGAAATTACATTAGGAACTTTGTCCCTAAGTTCAAATTGTCCCTTTCTTTTTTTTTTAAGAGTTTATTTATTTCT